>DWTO01004558.1:0-11438 GCA_018244755.1 Jemadia pseudognetus
TAACTGGTGAAACGTGGGAGTGGTTCTGCATTCCTCCGCCTACCTCTTCGGGGATTACAGGCGTGAAGTTACTTTTTACTTTACTTTAAGGCGCCCAAGCCTCCACCGCAAGGTCACAAATTTTCATCAAATCACTTTAGGGTTTGTTTCTTTGGGTGTAGAAAAAATGCCCTAAGTTCGGTGAGTAGGAAAAATCAAGATTTATGTCACGACAACAAAAAAAGTGAAGGAAGTTAATATTAAATTAAAATTTATTTTTACATTAAAATTAATTTAATTTTCTCACCGAGCTGCCAGTTCTGCGAGAAAGAGAATATAAATTAATTAATACAGACAACAAATAAGCAACTTGAGACGGAAGACGGGGCAAAGTTTATAAATTTGAAACTCTTTTGATTAGGTAAATAACAGATTGAAAAGGTAAACGGTGGATTTAATACTGGAACCGGTTAATATCTTTTGGCAAGCAGGACTCAGTGGCGGTGAACTGAAAACTAGAGAGAAACCGGTTAATATAGTTTAAATTGACTCTAAGTGTGCTAAAATATTAGTAATGGGTGCTTTCGTAGTAATTTATAATATACCGAGGAAAGAATTACCTGTGACAAATATTACCGATAATTTATAAAAAAAATGATAATACACGATTTTTAACAATCCTTCGACGTCTTAAATTAGACTTTAGAACCTAAATTTATACAAAATTTCTATACAAAATTACAAACAATATTTTTAGTACATATATAAAGCACTATGACATTGATCACAAAATATTATTCATATTGTATTAAGTCACTTAACAATAATTATGTTTCAGTCGTATCTACTTTTTCATAATTAATATTATGAATGGCAGTATACATGTACTTAGGTACATTTGTATAACTACAATGTACCTATGCTTAAAACAAATGTCAAACTCTCAACCTTTTTTTCGTAATTATCGTTTCATCACTCGTATATTCAGCCAGTGTGAACTTTATTTAAAATTTACAGTAACGAGGGTAGTATTAGGGTGACCGTATTACTTTGTAACAAAGTTTTTTTTAAATCACGATATGGGCACCCTCGTTACAAAAAGTCCTTTGCAATCTAGGGTAGAAATTTTCAATGCCAGATAGGCAAAAGTCAATTGATTTTGGCACCAAATATCTGGCAGCTGAATTTAAAAATGTGAACCATATGAATTGGTATAAAGATTTGGGGTAAAGTGTAATCCCATGGTGCAATATGGGGCGAGAATGGTGGGCAGGGCAACCCCGCCCTTCACTATTCGTTATTTTTATCCGTCTTGCGAAGTGCGGTCTTACATTATTATGTTACTGAATAACGTTTTCCAAGTAAACAACTCTTAGAATACTCAGCCAACAAGCAACATACTCGTATTTATTAACACAAATGTCAATTTTGCACACGAGAATCTGGCTCAACCACCCTTCGTAATGATCGATTCCGTTTGCGATTAGCGTATGGAACCCATTTTAATCTTTACTCCATGACCAACCATGCCCGGTCCAGGAATTGCTCGGGTTCAGTTATAAGTTGGTTGTAGAACTAGATAATAGTTTGTAAACAGACGACTAAGTTAGAATCAATAATACTTATGTAAATATTGTAATGGACCTAGTTCAATTCTGACATACTAAGCGGACACTAACTTGCGAACTTCCACTTATTAGTTAAAGTGAGTTTGTTATAAAAGTTCCGATCTGTACGTCGATATTCAAACCATTTACTCAGTGCAAACTATGAATACGAAAGACCGCAAAATGGAACTTAGTTTATCACACGGGGGAAAGCTTAGCGATGTTATTATTAAACGAAGACTCGTATTTACGGTGTCAACGAGTATCAACGTACGGTTTTTTTCCAATCTAACTTAAAATCTGTTCAAACACTATAAACTAGGACTCTTCAAGGTAAGGTTGAAAATGCTTTTATAACCAATCTTTGGAAGCATTTGCGCTTTCTATCAGAAAGAATTGCAGAAAAGCGCTTGACTATCATATAATTGAAATAATTGCTCCAAATTATAAGCAGTGGTACCAGTGGAACAGCTCTAGGCGAGTGTACGAGTACATTTCGTATCGCGTATGAAATTAAGCGAGAGTTTCGTTCTCACACAAAATTTATAGTGTTGTTAAGTCGAACTTTTAATTAAATGGAGAGTTTTAACACTGTAATTATACAAGGTCGGCTTTGTCCTTAATAAACTTCATGGAACATTTTCGAGTGTCTCTCAGCTGGTGTATCTCTTATCTGTGTTAATTCGGACTAATTATATTATACAATGTTATGACCTACAGGACTACATTTGGCATACCAGGATTGCCCATAGTAAGGTTCAGATGTTTTGCAAAGCCGCTGACTTTGTACAAAATTTTAGGATTAAGTTCACAAGTGATGCTAGCATTTTACAGCATAATTCCAATTTTGAGAATTGACCTTTTTTGGTACGTACGCAAAACTTTATTTTCGGAGAAAGTATATTATTTCCTAGGAGAAACTTCATTTCGGGAAAAAGCTATTAGATAAGTTCCAAATGCTTCAGAAAGTTATATACCTCCGCGAAACTTCGTAATCCCAGGTGGCGAATGTAAAGCTGTGTTGATTGACCCATCACACTACTTATCATATCACCAACATCAGATCGTGACAGGTTAAAGAGATTCTCAAGATTTTTAGCAGCGATGTATCGACAGGCGATTATTCTATTATACCTACTTAATTAATAGCGCTCTAACAGCTGCATGGACCTGTAGAAACAATATGAGTACACAGATACACAATATACGAAGATATACATCCTTATATTTACAAATGCAAGTGTCAAAAGTGACCAGACCTATCTTGACCAATTGGGTTAGATACTGACGGATGCGGTAGTAAGAAGTGTCCAAAACACGTGTGCATGAAAATAGTGACAGTCATTTAATGACATAGATATTTGGCACTCAGTGGTCGCTGTCTAACCCTTATTGGCCAGTCTTGATGATATTAAAATACCGATAAATGCTGTCGGAGTTCCTTTTCAATAGAAATAAATTGGAAGTATAGGGCAGAAAAATATTGGTTTTATTCTTCTTACAAAAAAACCTTTAATATAATTAATTTTGTTGTCTTGGAAACTTCTAGAAATGTCAATACCGTTATGTTTTATGTGTATGTTTATTCCGTGACGTAATATTCCATTAGACTTAATATGACATTGAGAAGGATTGTGCGAGGATTCCTTTTGATATATCTAATTGGTTTGGCTAGAGACACTATGAGAGCTGGTTTAAGAGCAGGACATTTTCTATTTCTGCGTAAGAAATATCCGCTATTAAAATGCTGTTAAGGTTCCGTAAGGTGTGGTAGTATTCTTTTGTATAGTGGTAGATAGGCTTGTTTAGAATAGGAAACATTTCATTCGTATCTGATGAGTCAGAAACGCATCTGTAACTTCCGATGTCGTGGCCTATATCTAAGATTTGCTGGAAGAAATTTATAAAGACCGCTCGACATTAAGCAGTCTGCACGTTTGATATATAACTCAAATAATCTTCATTTACATGAAAAAGTCTTGCAAGTCTTGCAAGCTTCACCAGTTACGTTTAGGAAGTATGAAATAGGTGGTGAGCCTATTGCTATTCACCGGGCACATATCTGGACTCCAAGCCACTACTAGAATATCTGAGAGAGAATTCAATAGTGCCCTACCCGAAACTTCAACCCAAGACCTATCGATGGACAGTCGCGCTTGCAACCAATACGACCAACGAGGCAGTCTTATAATAATGAATTATACTTATTCCAAACAAACGCTTGTTAACCCTACTTGTTTATTATCAACAATATCGATATATTGTACACTTACACGATTTGAAATAAGCCGAAGAAAAAAATATCTTTTATGTATCTGATTAATTATTTGTAAGACTTCGGTTCTATGCTGTTCATTGAAATAAATATTCTAAGAAAATTCTATACCATTGTTTGTTTTTTAGTCTAGGTTCGTTCAATTTGGTGTTGTTTTGCAAATATAAATATATAACAGTGATAGATAAGCAGGCTGGAGAAGAGGCTGCGTTTATTTTTATGATATATCCATGTAGTGTTCGTATTAGTTAGATACAATGAAAACGTCAAACGCATAAAACTTATAACTTCATATCTATATGTAGGTATATCAAATTGCATATCTTTTCGTGTCGGGACGGAATAATAAAACATTTCCCGACCCCATGCCGGGCCACAGAGTGTCGTAAGAGGCGAGTAAACCCGGCGCTTACAGATCACGGTATGGCGCGGTCTGTCTAGGCACTGTTACACTTCCTGGCCGCCTATGGGCAGCAGAGTAAGAGTTGCGAGAAGCTGTGCTCTGTGATCCCAAGCCGCACGCCCAGCATGGGGATTGTGAGCATAACTCCTCAGCGGAGGTCTATGCCCAGCAGTGGACTCATGGTGATGATGGTATCAAATTGTATTACAATAATTACTTCTAGTCATTATTTTGACTTATATAAACGCAGTGAAGGATCTAACAGGAGGCTGAGTAGGCAGGAATCTAGGGCGGCAGATTTTAAGGGGAACTAGCTTGGGACCAAAATAAATCAATACGGCAGTCTTTTAGAAGTGACATATTTCAAAATAATACGAGTATGTCTATATGTTATTAGGTCTATACAAATTATTGCAATATGTTTCAACTGTTGACATTTTCTACATATATGTAATCCTCATAACTAAAGTCTACAAACATTTTTGACTTAAGAAACGTCAAACATTTTTACAGCAGTGTCGGCCATTAATTCGCAAAAAGCCGCATTAAAAGATTGTATCTAGGTGAATGTTCAGTTTTCTAAGAATGCGATATATTTCTTCAAATTGCCATAACACTGCTTAATGGTATAAAGTTGTGTATAAGGTCATTTATAGGAAATTACATATTCCGTCAAAATATTAATCGAAGTTAATTACTTAAGCGACGTTTTGAACGTGAAAATTTCCTTTCGTAGTCCGAGAGCCGATTACAGAACGTTCCGTGAGATGTGACAGACTTATTTGTTTTTTACAATTACATATTATACATTTTCATCTTTAATAACATAACATCTCACCTGTGTTTTCAGGAAGAAGTAAGGTGTAGTGTGCAGTTCACTCCTACGATTCGTTGGTTGTGTTATACGTTGGTTATGGATACGTTGGTTATGGATACGTTGGTTATGGATACGTTGGTTATGGATACGTTGGTTATGGATACGTTGGTTGTGATATAAGGGGAGAGTCTATTGTCAACGGGAATGCATTTAGACTTCGAACTACTACTAGGAATTTTAAGTTGTAATAATGCAATAGGACCCGACTCGGAGTTATTCAATCTAAAACTTCTTAATCAGTAGTCGCTTGCGTCCAACTACTCGACCAATGAGGCAGTTAAACGTCATTATTATAGCACAGATATTATCGTAAAGTACGTCATAAAATACGTAAAATCAGTACTGTAATCCTCGAAGAGGTTTGTAGTACACTCCTACGTCTTACCAGTTATGTTTCGCCACATCATTGAATAAAGAGTGAGCCATAATAATAGAATCATAATAAAAGAAGCAATAATTAGAGTACTAATCATAAAAACGTATTGATTATTTGAAAAGACCATTTTCATGACATAGGCACTAACACAACCGCCTCTCAGACTATTCACTTGTATTATATAAAGTCTTCAACAAAAGTGGGTAATTATTTTCATCATTGGAGTTATTAACATAGAATTTTTATTACTGATGTAACTTATTTCCTTTTGTAAAAGAATATTTCTAAAATATAGCCAAAAAGCGTGTTTTATTCGAATAAGGAGTATGAATATTAACGAATTTAATTATCCATGTACATAATAATATGTGTGAACGTGTTATAGAGTAAATTAAATAAAATTCTCCCAGAGGCGGGAATGGATTAATGTTATTTCGATGAATTAATAATTTTACCTTTTATCTATTATAAACTGTACCACAATAAATCTTCAGTGTATGAAATTTACGCAGTGTACATTGAGATTTGTTCCCAAATCCTGTCTTAGTTAGATAGCTATTTGCGATAAATTTAGGAACCTATCTAGATTAAACTAGGTAAAGCAATAATTGTGATAATAAAAGGCATAATAAAAATTAGACTAACACAAGGCACAATTAAAATTATTGCGATAAAAGTAACACAGTAATAATTAGAAATTATGCCGCTAGATACGATAACGATTATAACGAGGCAAAGTACAAAGGTAATTGTAAGGCGACGAACATAAATATAATAATTACCGCGTCAGACGCCTTATTAATTTTGACGATACAAAGGAATAATAACTATGACGTCACTAGACAAATTGGACATTTTCAGTCATACTGGTCGTAAAAAAATTCCAGTCGAGGAAGTCGAAGGTTACACTCAAGGTCTAAGTAGCCCGTTATCATAAGGCCATACGCTCTGCGTTAGAACAGCCCCAACCAAGGTCCAAACGTTTTTTTTTAAATACGTAAAGTCGTTATTATATTATAAAATCTGGTGGGAATCTTAGAAATGCGCAAGTACTACTTTGTTCGATCACAAATGACCGTAAAATATCCCTTTAATACTTGAGGTAATAATTTGCGAAGACGCCGTCGCCGTCACTTTACGGACTAGGCACAAAGCAGCTGGTATGCCTCTTCTAAATTCATTATTCTATGCATACACACAGGCCAGTTACTAATCATTTTTACTTCAGCATCCAATATCTGATCTATTTAGTAAGAATGTATGAATCTTGGTGACTGTTCGTCGCTCATGAATTCATTTTGACAAAATCATTTTTATTTTAGTTATTTTTTCTTTCCGCTTTTTATGTATTGTGTTGTTGCTCTTTTTATGTTTTTTTTTCACTTATCGAATCTATTTTCCAGGAATAGAATTACTTTTAGTATGGATTATTTTGTGAGCACAAATGAAATATTAACAAATTGTATTTCTTGGCGCCGGCGAGTCCATTAGGAGCTGTCAACTCGTTTGATGCTAGGAACATTCGTTTTGGTCATATTCAATAATTCCAGCGTTTAATAATATACAAAATCAAAAATAACGCTTGGAGTACGGTTGTATATTTTTCATTAAATCTCTGTAGAAATATTTCTATTGAGAAACATACTTTGAGATTGGCAAAAGAAATGACAATAAAATTTATTTATAGGAAAAGTACCTACCAGTAATAATAATACATATGTTTCTACGTGGTTTACAGTAAATATGAAGATGTGTGCTTTTGTACGTAATATTTCTAAAATAGATACTCATACACATACTCAAATAATTAAGAGATACGTTGAAATATAGTACCTATAAGTGATTCGTACTTTGAAAAATGTTTTCTTACTTTTACCTACATTAAGCTGAGAACATTAGAGAAGTAGAACTGGCTAGAGATAATGTTTTATAAATATAGGCTTATATAATTTTTACGTCAATTTATAACTTGGTAAGGTTATGGGCTTCAAGAAATACAGACTCCCAAAAAATTAGTTATCAAATTTTTTCATCATTATGTTTTGTGTAGTAAAATACACCACTTATATTCATTATAATGGTTAACGGCTTATATAACAAGGATATTCAATCGCGTAGACGTCAAGGATTTTATAACACGACACCAGGTCAAGGACTGTTAGCCAGAGGTCGACGTCGAGGGTTTCGAGCACTTCTCAAGGAACAGGGAAAAGTCGAAAATATATTTCATTAAAATGTCTCATTCATTTTACATCCTGTTTGGTGCATTGTCCAGCGTATTCACCTGACGTATAGAGACACTTCTGGATTCGATATCCGTTGGGATAAAATTGGAATGTAACTTTTTTTACGCCCCGTGGAGCGCTGCTCTATCTCGCAACTGTGGGAGATTTAAACGCCGCACTGTGCAAAGGCATACTTTCGAGATGCATCTGTCTGCATTTTTATACATCGTTCTTAACATCAAGTTTGTATTTCTCAATGTAGCACACCCATGTATCTCCAATTATTTAATATAGGAGTGTGCTTGTTGCTAACCACCCAGCACAATTTCAGACTTAAAGCACTGCTGGCAACTACTAATGCGAACTACTAAAGGAGTTCTTAGTTACTTCGAAAAGCCAGCTGTATACAGGACACCTACACATGTGCCGTCTTAGTGGCCGTTTCAATACTAATTTTGACAACTGCTTTTCAATTGTTCCAATAAAGACTTTTAGTACCTAGTAACACCTTACAAAAAATAACAGATCCAAAAAACAAAAAAAATATTCACATCAAAGATAATTTCTGCTTGTTTGTGTTTACCAACAAACAGAGCTTAATAGATTCGTTTGAGCGGTTCACGATAAAGAAACATGAAGAAAATACATTTTCTTCAGAGTTATCTGAATAAAAACATCATTCAGTGGATTTCACAATATTGATGTTATGTTACTGTAGTAGTAAACATTGAGACAGCCTGACATGCGTGGTCATAGGTGGTCGTAGACATAATGTGTCACAAACCAAAATTACCGTAAATGCATTATCATTATTGTTATGCCATCATGCCATGTCTTTTACTGGATAGACTGAAATCACCGAGTATCTAATAACTCCACTCTTAAAGACCAATCGTGGGTATTCCACATACATTATCTCTTTAGATTATCGAATAGTTTCAATGTTTCATAAACGCTTAGGGACGTATTAAATTAAAGATAACCACTGATTTATTTTACTATTTTGGCCAGTGTCGCCTAATGGCAAGCAACAATATTGCCTATGGTGTACCAGGCCTGATTTGTATAAGGTTATTTACATTTGAAGAGCCCTAGGTTATAGTTAGAAACTAATTTAACGATGGGAACCGATGCCAGCGCCGCTAAAGCACCGACGCTCCGGTACTCGGGGAAGATGAAATGGGGTGGGGGATATCAAAAAGCTTTTAACGGATCATTGGTGACGTCTCAGCGCCGATCTTGTGAGCTTGGAAATGTGATTTTTGATTTCATTATTTGTCGCGCAAACTCAGTTGAGCGTAAATAAAAAGTCGATCGAGGCTGTATTCATAGGCGATCCCCGGGATGATATTCTCCAATACAATGCCATTGTTATATCATTCAGAAACAATAATAAAAATAGTAAAATCTTGTCATCACTCACCCAGGGTCACCGGATTCAAACCAGGCCAAGCCTGTGCTATAGTGATCACACAGTTAAACTGAGTTACATAAATATTCGTATAAGTAAATACACATACAGACACTGAGGAAAGATTCTTTGCCTTCTTCTTCGTCGAGTCGACAGCTGATCGTGAGTGATCAGCTATCGTGGTGAAAGGATTGGTCGCAATGTGCAGGGTGCGTCGGGCAGGATATGTTCGTACTTGATCAGACATAGTTGCCGATGGACGAGGGCCCTTTCATGCACTCCGTCTTGAACATAATACTATTTTTTTAAAGCAGGAACAGAATCCTCAACTGTCGAAACTGAAGTCAGTACCACTGAGAACTGGAATAACAGATAAAATTTTATTTTAGTATCAATGAAGTTTCACTTTTAGATATTCATTTTTAAATGATGAGATTGATGAACGAGGTGATTGACCACCTGCAGTCATCATCACGTTTGTCTGTGTATATTTGAACCAACAGAATTACTATTGTGAAATAGTCTGTAAATTCATTTACAAGGGCATATATGTATTCACGAAACGTTAAGCAAATAATAAGATTATCCACTTTATTTCACTATAATCACTGATATAATACAAAAAGCCTTCTTACAATTCAAACTCGTCTATGTACCCTCAACTGAGCAACTTTAGGGCTTCCATAAAAGACTCCTTTGGGAACAAAAAGTATCAAACTAGTTTCATAACAAATTATAAACATAACGTTCATTTATAGAGCTTATTTCCTTTGAGCCCTTATTCATGGACGTGCCGCTTATTTCATACGAGCGCATAGGATTTGGAAAAATTTATTACAATACCTAGCCAAATGTAGCCAGCAGAGGGTGGTGGTCAAGTAAAAAATCTTCCGTAGTATGGCATTGGTTTTAAATGTTTTCTAAGGTGAATGAAATCTGCCAACCTCCACTGGAGCAGCGTGGCAGACTATGGCCTTAGCCCTCTCATTCCGAGAGGAGACCCGTAATCCAAAAGTGGAACGATAAAAGGATCGGAAAAAAATTGCACTGGTAACTAAATATAAAACAAACTTTAATAATATTCACATTATGCTTCACATATAGACTAGTATTACAGTACATATTCTTAATACAGCTTTTAATTAATCAATTTGACTGCCTCGTTTTGATTGCAAGCGCGACTCTCGATAGGGAGGTCCTGGGTTCTAATCTCAGGTGGAGCACTATTGGATTTTTCTTATTTAGATTTTGAGGTAGTGGCTGGGATTCTGGACACGTACCCGGTGTATGGCAATAGAGCCATAATTTTATAATCTTGTCATTCTCTCTAACGTTATTTTATTCCATTGTTACACTATCAGCGCGCACAACCATCCCCCTCCTAAGCCACACGTCGTCTGGTCCGCCCCTGCTCGAGTGATAAGACCGTCTCATAAAATCTAACCATGAAAAATAATATTTTGAAAGGTGATAAATCACAAATGAACAGTACATTGAGAGTACTATGGAGGGTAATATTCAAATTGCTACTATAGATACGGGAGCTTAATCTATCAAAGCTCGACATTCATTTAACCGGTAAAAGCTGATACGGCGTGGATTAAATTCACTGTACATTCCTCCCTACGCTGAGCCACAGACAGTATATCATTATCCCCGCGGTTACAATTCGCCTTTGTTTTCAAAGAGACCTGTTATTAGCTACCGGCGTGGAAATAATGTTTTCAAAAGGTAACGATTAATAAGTTTGGGCTATTTTACCCTTCTTAGACGTACCATTTGCAATAATAGTACTTAAAAGGTAGCTTTATCGTGGCATATATTTTTTACAAAACGAAGCGACCAAAATGCTATGGAGAAAAAAAATGAGTGAATACAGTTATACACAACGATACGTACTGTGAGAATCGATCAATAAAAACCCGCATAGGTTTTATAAATATTTATATTAAAACGTTATATCTGTTAAAGTTTTTCCTGTATGTCTGCTATTTTAATTTATCGCTGCTCAAGACGTCGGAAATGAGGGTAGTATCAACATACTTCTTTTGCAACGCCATCTGTGTCTAAATATGGGTACTAATTGATTGTAAAGACAATATAACATTATATTCAAAACTAAACCTTTATATTTATGTAAATGAAATTTTACTCAATTATGGCTACTATTGTCTTGTCGTTCCTGTATCACAAAAAATCTTACTGTCTACAAATTAAACCAATATTCAATATTTACCTTCACGGTACGAAACTCATATGATTATTAATATTATCACTTTGTATGT
>DWTO01004559.1:0-11438 GCA_018244755.1 Jemadia pseudognetus
AGACAGGTGAGTAAAACTTTGCCAATCATTGTAGAATCTACATATATATGTATAGTGAATATAGTCTATATGTATGTTGGACACGCGCGTTCGTGTAGAGGTGCGTTTGGTCGAGCATACTATACACATTGTTTGCATGGATATGGGATGTGTGTGGGAGGGTGGGGGTGCGTTGTGCAGAAACATGTACACCTTCATACAGCATATCCGTGGATTGTTCCGAAACACATTGTTCTTGAAAATATTGTGGTTGTATGTTCGCTGTTCATGCAAAAAAGAAAATATTGATTTTGATGAAATTGTATACTTTTTGCTGGTACAAAAGACTCATTTTCAAAAGAGCGCGAAAGGAGACGCAAGTAGAAATTAGTTAAATAATATTTAAGCTCTCAGACCAATTTCCCTCGTTATTATTTTCGTTACTAATACTCTTTCATTATATTTTCAATATAGAGATGTGAAAAACTCAGTCGTATATATAACTCACGGTTACTTATATACAGAGTTAACTAACAGACAATTATCAAAGCAAAGATTAAATTTATTTAACCTTTGCGGTACAAGAGTCAGGACTAACTAGATCTGAATTACTCGTATAATGTGTAATTACCAATCCGATTTAATCCTCGTCTATATACATTTAAGGTTGGTTTTGCATCAATTAGTATCCGCCGGTATGTCTCCCTGTAGAATAGATGATATGACAAATTTACATATTTGTTCCTCTTCGCGAAGTTTGCTTGCGTCTATTAACTTACAACATATTGGGGAAAAAAACCTGAGTGAGGATGACTAACAGACTAGAATTCCCCATATTATTAATTATCTACCGACTGTTAACACTAGTAAAATTGCAATTGTTTCCCAAACAGTTATGTATATGTATTTATATTGAATCTTAGAGTTTAAACTTGCAAATTGAACTAAACACAACTTATTCGATAATAGTTCGAAATGTTAGGAAAACTTAATATTAACCTTTATTCGTCCATACTTATTGACAATTTTTCGTTGAGTCTGCAGTAGCATCCACGACCTCCAACCCGTTACAGGGTTTTACGCACGTTACCTACTTTAAGGACCACTAGAATATGTTGGACAGTAATGACTTCAATTCTCTAATCATCATCAGTTTGTTCTTTTCACTTCAGTAAAACGTCATTAGATATGATCTTCAGCGCTCCGTTTCCAACCACAGCCAATCGATTTTCGAATCAGTGACGTCATAAAGCCGTTGCACGCATCCGCGATTGATAAAGACGATCAGAACTTTACGAAAGTGGGCTGAACATTACACGTACCTATCAGCTCATCTTAACGATCACCTCTAACGTTACAGCATCGCGTAATTCGGTGAGAGCCGTGTGTTGCGTAATGTTTGATGACGCCTCCATGACCGTTAGATATGTCTTGGTATATACGAACTTGCCGGTCACAGGTATTGCGTCGAATGATTTTTTTATGTTTTGTGTTTACGGTTATGCGTTCGTGACTTGGCAAAGATGAAATATAAAGTGTATTCATCGCTTACTATTGAAATTTCGCGAATATTAATATGTGTATATGATTTAAATGTATACCGGCTTTAGCTACATATTAGTTTTTTTCGGGATATCTCTAAAAGTTTCGGACCAGACTGTCGAGACTCTTATTCATGAGCTCCTGCTGATGATAGGGAGGACCTGAGATCTTGAAAAGGCTATAAAATCAAATATTGTAACGCGCGTGGAATTATAATTTACTTTTGCAAGATTTAAATTTGTTAACGCAATGGTTATTACCTAGTAGGTACTGGTGCTTCAAATGCAGATGTTTTAAAAAAAATACGCCAGTCACCTTATTTTTAATTTATGTAGGTACGTTTAATTTATGTACGCTTAGGTACCTATTCACTACATACAATTAATGCTTACGTATGTAAATCATATAATGGTTGTTGTACACGTTTATTGTTTTATAATTATCCGTTAAACAATAGAAAGTGTGCATAGATTTGGTTTTGTGGTAAAAAAAACTAATAATAACCTTGTTCTGAATTAAGTAATTCGTATTGCTTAACGAACTGAGTGTTTTTGTATGTTCTGTTTCGGAGAATTAAGTGCTTTTATGTTAACAATCGCTATTATAAAATGTTTACTGATACTCGTCGTCCTTGCCGAGAGAGACCAAAAATTGCACATTTAATTTTTTTTTTATTAAAATATTACAGTTATAATTACACCTTCTTAATAATAAAAGCGTGTTAAAAACACTTTTAGTTTACTAAAGGGCATTTCATTTTCAACCAGACCCTTCTTCTCGCGTTGAAAAATTTCGCTGCGGTTAAAAAAACCTAACATCACGCCGGTAATCGCGGAAGAGGTAGTCAGAAGAGTGTAGAATACTCCCACGTTTCAGCAGTTACGTTTACTATGGGATAGATGCTGACTACATTGCCATACACCGGGTGTATATCCAAACTCCGATCGTACAGATAAAGGGATGTAATCATTATTATTAATATCGTCAGATTGCTTACGGGAAAGACAGAGCATGGAGTGTCAATGCCCTATTCTCACAGACCAGGGTGGCAAATCTCTATCGTTATGGAACCAACAAGCTTCAATATTCATAACTCCGTTCATAATGCACGCCGGTTCAGGAGTCCGACTCGCCTACTAGCCAATTTCTGGTCTACTTCATAATGATAGGTGAATACCAGAGATATGTCCCATTTGGAATTCTTTATAGGATACCTGTCGTAATATTCGCGTCCTTAGAGGAGACCCGTGCCCAACAGTGATACGATAAAAATTTAGATCGTGGTCACTCCTAAGAGTAACGATGCAGTGAACCGCTATAGATTAGAAAAAAATTGAAAGAAAGCAAAAAAAAATAAGCCGTTAGAGTGTCACCCTATATCTTTTGAGTTGAGATCACGTTCCGACCTGACGGGGGTAAGGAAAAAATGTCTATGGAAAATAATTTATTTTATAGATAATGAAACCCTCTATATGTGCACAATGTCGCCGATTAGGGGAGGCCTGCGTCCAGCAGTGGGCTGAGACAGGCTGATGATGCGATATTATATATTAGACTTATACAAAATACAGGAACGTATTTTATTTATTCGCCTCTAAATGTCGCATACGCGAAATAGAAGTAGAAAAGTACTATTAAAGTACTATACAATTTGAAACCTAATACAACTTTATCAATTGTTTCAATGAACAGAAATAACACCAACACCCGGCTCGTGTGTCGTGAAACTAGACACGGTAATGCATTTCGCGAGTGTCGACATTCAAATTAAATGGGCGACAGGCTCATAATTCAGTTTGTTCGAATCAAGCCCTGATTGGGTCGCGCGGCCATTTTGAACTTTACCCCATTGTTATAGGAGCGATGTGTTCATACCAAAACCGGGTCAGATTTCTATTAGAATTTGACGACAATTGAATTACTTTGCGTTGTTTAGTTTGACGACCAGTATAAGTGTATGTTCACGCTTGTGTTCGTTGAAGTGGGTTCGTGATAGTGATAGTGATAATTCGTATGTAGAATAATTTTGTAAGTCAGTTGAAGCGAGGATTCGTTGATTTTTATTTATTTATTCTTTATTGTAAAGGTATCACAAAGGGCGGCTTAATGCCCATTTACATCTTTAGTCTCCAAGCAATAGAAATAACTTATTTAATTTTAGTTCCTTTTATAAATGGCTTTCTTTACTTAATTTTCTCTCTTTTCTTAAAAAACTGTTTAGATATCATATACTTAAAAACATACTCAGAATTAAGACATATCACAGAACATCTCCGCTTCTTATCTATCAACTCTACTCTTCTTTACCCTATCATGCTCAGTAATGTGCTTGCAGTATTCTTCCATCTATAAATAGGTTTTCTAACAACAGGCATTTGGCTGTGGAGTTAATCTTTTAAAAGTAAATATATTTTTCCATAACCTTTTACCGCTGATAGTATTTCCAATATCTTTGATAAATTCACCAAAGGCTTCATAAAACACGCCGCACTTACCCGCAACACTCCATCTCTCTGAAGATTAAATGGATTAAGCAGGCATAACAAGGAAGCGTCAACTGGCATTGTGGAATACCCTCGAAATATTGACAATGTCAGGGTTGGATATTATTTTGTAGGACTTGGGGAGAAAATGTGAAATGGAAATATTCAAGAAAAAATATTTCGCAAATTATTTTTCAACACACATTGAATATTTTATCCAAATGATTTATCTGTACAGATAAATAAAATTAGAGTGTCTGTTTGTAATATTAAAATAACCGCCTTTTAACCGACTTCAAAAATATTATTTAATGAATCCAATATAGATTTATACAAAAATATGATACTACATGTATCCAATGTCCTCTTTCTTTTTAGTTGAATAGATCAGTACCTATAAGGGTTAGATCGTTTTTAAATCCCTGATATTTACTAAACAAAAAACTTTTTCTCAATACATTTTCCTGTCTCAAAAACAGACTCATATTTATCTCATAGTATTGTACAGTCTCATCAACATTTAAATGGAGAATGTTAAAGGATTATAAAAATAACTATTTTGTAACATCGGTGATTCTGGGTATAACCGCGAGCATGCACCTTGGAGGATGAGTGGCAAACCCTAATAAAATACGCAGATTAAAACTGTACAGCTACATTTATATGGATTATTAATAATCCATGGGGAATATCCAAAAGGCTTGAAAGGGCTCTGAGGAGCGCCGCCCAAACATAAAGTTCAAGGTTTATTGGACGCAGCCAAACCCTTCTCTGAACATGAATAATAAATTGGAGCAGATCGAATGACTGAACATTCGAACATCTGAAAAGACTATACCAATAATTTTCAGGGTCCCTAAGAGATCAATTATTATAGTACGTTTATTGTATAAGCAGACGAGATGAGTTTTACCAACAAATCTCACTTAAAGAGAGATCTTTCAGAAAGTAAAACCTTTAATAGCAAAACAAATGGAAACCCCTCATCTGTTCAACCCTACGAGAAAGTAAAGGCGTTATATTATGTTATTTGTAAATAATAACAATAATAAAGAGTCCCGCAATACATTCATTGAGTTAGATTCCGTCATCGGTCATTTGAGAAGAGCACAAATATTAATTTAATCCGCGTCACGGTATACAAAACATCATTCATATGTAAATAAATACGACTATACTTGTTCGTTCGTCTAGCTGTTATAGCATAGACTCTTTGTGCAATCAGATGGCCATGTATCGAGGTGTACCAAGGCATTTATATTTCCTATTTATTAATATAACATCTCGCCAGGTCCCTCGTAAGGGACCGTAGGTTAGGCTGAGAGCACCGCATGTCCAATATATGTATACTATTTACTTACCTATTAGTATGAACCAAATGTATCCGCAGAAACAAAATCTAAAGAACATAGGACTCACTATTGATTTCCGTTTGTACTTGTAGTAGACGGGATAAGCCTCGTGAAGCGATTAAGGTCTAAGCTCGCGTCATGATAGGATTATAGACGTAGGAGACAGATTACATCAGACAGCTGGCGGGTTTGGAACACACGAACAGCCGATAATGGTGTTTACAACTACTGTTGCGATGTGTTCTGAGGTGATTCATGTCACTTGTTGTTGATACTCCTATGAGGGTTTCTTTTGTGTAGAACACTCCCACGTTTCACCAGTTACGCTTGCGTCCCACTATGGTATAGGTTGAGCCTATTGCCATACACCGGGCACATTTCCAAACTCCAAGCTACTATAAGAAAATCTAAATTAAAAATATCCAGTGTTGCCCAACCTGGGATTTGAACCCAGGACGACCTCCCGATCAGCAGTCGCGCTTGCAACCAACGCGGCCAACAAGGCAGCCATTTATCTATTGTTTTGACTAATTTAAATTCTATTGTACTAAACTATTTCCGGTATGAAACAGCACCTGTATTGTAAGGAAATTGACATTTACACATTGTTGCAATGGTATGTAGAATCTATGGAAATATTCTTTCCTATGAAAGAAAGTTTATTTATTTAATTATTTGTAAATCCAACAGCGTTACATACAATATTTGTGGATGAGAAAGAAAACACATTAAAATAACAAGTTAAAAAATACAATTCACTTCAATTTCTTCCATAAAATTGTTTTATTCCAATAACTGTTATAGTTATAGTTTTAAATTATGGAAGTTTGTTTTTAACAGGGTATAGGATACGATATATTTCAAAATAGGTATTTGTTTATGCAAATCCCCTTAGCAACATGAAACATACACGGAGGCTAACGTAAGTGGAAATACAAAATTAAATAGCCATGAATATATCACGAGGAGATAGTAATCCAGTGAAATATTTACATAGATAACACATAGCGTATTGTGTCTGGAATTTCCTGGGAACAAGATGAGTCATGACTCCGCCCACGGAGACTTGAAGATAGCTTTGCAGCTTACCGAGATGACTCAGCCTTGCTTGCCACAATGTAAGCCCGTTTTGAAAACTGAGGTGCAATTTATTAAGTTAAAGATTGAGGATTCTTTATCTGTTCCTTATCATTCCCTTTACGAGGTGGGTAGACAGCAGCAACCGTCAAATACCTATTCATATAACGCTCTAATTGTCCTACAGGGACGAAACCCTTACGGGCCCTCTATTATTCTTTGCGATTTAAAGTTAGAGATACAAATATGGACGACATGGGTACTCCCTTAAGTGAATAATACGATTTCGAATACAGCCTTGAATTTTTGATTAGTGTTTTAAATCAAATAACACTGGACGATTCTACGTAAATTTCTCTTAAGCTTTTTGATGTTCCAAATAATCAATATTTACAATTGTAAACAAATAAATATAACTATTATTATACCATCACGCCAAATCCTTTATGGGGTAGGCAGAGAGTCTCAAGTGTCAAATGGACCTGACTATGGACTGACATTCATTTAAAATAAATACCAAAAAAAGATTACGACGATGATGAAAGGTCTTGTTCTTTTAATTCCACCGAAAATTCTAGAAAAAAATTACAAGAAAAGAACATAAAAGAATGACCCATGTACAGTGGCTAGTCTGGTGCAATAGGGGATGACTCACACGGACCGGAGCGTCGCTCACGCGTAATTAACTTGTAAGGCTTCACAAGCAAAGCCTTATTGCTCAACGTACGTGCTTGTGGGCGTCGCCGCTTGCACCCACTGTGTGTAGCGAAGACTATTGTAGCACTAAATTGATGAATAATATGCTTAACAAATAATTGCATTGGGTAAATGAAAAATGGTTGAAGTGGAAGCGGAAGCTGAAGAGGAAGTCAGGGATCTCCGAAAGCGGCGAGTGTCAAGTGAATATAGACGAAGCCTGTCGCGTCTATATGTTATTGAGATATTTGGCTATGTTCTCTGCTTACCCTGTAATCGGCTAAGCGTGATGTAATAATAAATATCTTGGAACATCTGATTAAGGGGCTATTCGATTCCAATGCAAACAATTTGTGTTATGTCAACTAGACGGCTGATAAACTACATGACATAACGTTTATATTTGTTCACACACAAATATTTGTTATCGATGAAAATCGAACTCGTGACTTCAAGCTGAGCAATTAGAGTCACTGTCTACAATGGAAGCGGCCAGCTTCAATGATAAATGTAACGTAGGATCGGAGAGTAACTGGGAGTAATCCCTGAGATGGAGGGAATTAATAGTTTAATGATGCCTCGTTGGAACTTATGGGGGACATAAGTACATGTCAATTGGTTTGCGTGACTCGTATGTGCACTGGGAGGTTTGTTTATTATTTTTATTTATTATTAATCGCAAAAAACGATTTCCGGATAGAGATATTTGACACTCGTTGTTCTCTGATTACCCCGTAATGTTTCTGGAATGACAATATAAAAAAATGAATGATAAATTAATTTTAAACCGGCAACACTCACTAGTGACATTGGGCTATAAATCATATGCAGAACGTGTTGGACACAAGACACAAATGACACGTGCACAACGACACCACGCCAACACAGATCGTGACGAACTTGTTAATGGATTTAACTGCCCGTGGACTCTACGGCTCGTGTTAATGGCATTCTTGAAACATCATTAACGTCCGGAAATTATGACGTCAGGGATAAATTGAGTTTGACTAACGAGAAATTCGTCTTACTTATTAAATAATGAAAATATCGATCAGCACTTCTCTGCCTACCTCTCTGGGCAAATGTACGCGTGATTTTATGTTATGTTGAAATATACATATACATAAGTGTGTAGTATGCTGTATCAGCTGTCAGGTTTATCTTCGCACAAGCTCTGCCTACTATGGAATCAGATGCCTTTGTATGTCCCGACATGCTCATATTGTCATACACCTATTCGCATAAACATTGTATCAGAGAGACGTACAAGAAGTTGATAAAATATGTAAATACATTTTATACGATTTCCTATTGATATTCGTAAACGCTGATCATTGGTAAATGTCAAAGCTTGTCTTAACATTTAAATCGATAAATATATTTATGGTAAACAAGGAACGCCACTTTACCGTTTTTAACTTCTTGCCATATATAAATAACAATTGATCTATAGTAATCAAATATTTTAAAAATATGTGTACATTTTAAATAAACACTATTAAAAACGTAACATCACGCTTGTAATCCCCGAAAAGGTAGGCAGATGTGTGGTTTCATGTTTCACCAGTTACGACTCTGGAATAGATGGTAATCCTGTTACCATACACCGGGCACATTTCCAGTCTCCGAAACACAAGCAGAAAATCTAATTTAGATAAATGAACACATTATTACAAACACAGACACACACACAATAATATTAAAAATAAACAAATAGATTTATCAAAAGTAGGTAACAAATTCTAATAAATGACAAAATTATATCAACAACACTGAAATAGGTAACGGCTTGAACAACAAATAACACGTTGAATAACTGTTAGCAGCGTGAGCCGTTAAGCATGAAGACAGTTCCCTGATGTAACGAAACGAGCAGCTGACAGTTTCGTCAAAAGTGACAACACTAGGCCGCCGTGGTCTTAAGCCGATAGACTTATAGAATGTGTCACACGTTTGATAGAGTGGCTGACGCAACAGCCGCTCTGGCCGTGAACTTGTTAATGCAATAAGCCGCGTTGCCACATCGAAGTCGGTATATTTCCGTTCCACTTTTTGTTCATTGATTGGCTCTTAGTTCAGTATTGCGCGAACGGACTTCATTGAGATGTCATTCGGTTTGTCGCATGTTTCGTTTGTTTAAAATTGAATGGAATTTAATTATAGTGGTATTTGCTTTTAATTGGAAATATAAGACAAAGGGGTTTTCTAATTCCGTTGTTATTAGTAGTTATGGTAAGGGTTTGCAATGTAGTTTTGGAATCGTCATCATGTTTAGTTATTATAGAGGTTGTCATTTGTTTAATTTTTTTTATCAATATTTTTCTGTGTGTTCAAGGTTAATCAATTAAGAAAGTTTGTTGAGTAATTGTCAGTAGATACTAATGGGTTTTTTAACTTCATATTCCCAGTAGTTACACATAGTCCGAATTTGTACTCGATGCATGGCAATAAACTTATTGCCCTTATTGCATGATAGAAGATATAGATAACTGGTGAACTTTAGGAATGTATTACACTATTCTGCCAATTCCTTCGGGAAAATGTAAGCGTTATATTAAGAACTGTCAGGTAAAATCAACCCCAATATTAACACTACTTCTACCAAGTATTGCCAAAAATTCTGTCAATATTTTTAATTGAAATTATTTTTCAAGTTTAATAATAATTTATTCTGACATGTATACCAGAAATGTATTTTCCAATGTATCATTATTAGATTATCGTTTAGAGAATGCCAGCAAATTAACAATTCTAATGATTTGACTTTAAATTTGTCCATTAAAGAAATTAGCATATTTATTAGTGTTAATGCAATTAATGCATATTTAACGTTGCATAATATTTATGCTATTATATTTTCATCGTATAAATTCATTGAGAAGCTTATTATACATACTTGCAGGAAAATTTTAATACTAGCACGGATTTGTTTCCGTAACTATCAGCAGGTACTACGTTCCGATAGCGACCGCGTCTGTCTAAAGTTTTAGAACTACCCTCCAGAGATTTTAAGACATCCTCATTTTCCTGAATTCTTCGAACCGACGTTCCGGATGTTTAACCGTGTAGAAATCCCACACAACCCAATCTTACATCAAAGTTTCCCCCTTTTAAGGTTTCTTGCTAGTATTCGAAGAAAGAGAGAACAAACCTATAAAATTATCTGTGTTCATATCTCTGACGAATAATACATATATTTCATTTATAATAATAATATCATACCAGGTTCCTTATGGGATACGCGGAATATACCAACAGAAAATTACATATTTAGACACAAGTATGTCTAAATGCTAGGTATGCAAACGTAACACCTAACATCACGCCTGTAATCCTTAAAGATGTAGGCTGAGGAGTGTAGTAGATTCCTACATTACACAAGTTACGTTTAAGGTATACAAGCCTTTATCCTTTCTCGCTGCGAGGGCGATCTCGTTAAGGCAACCTCAGAAGAAGAGGTGAAAACGAATACAATGCATATTACTCTTTAAAACCAATTTAAATATAATTGTTAACCTACTGAATCGCAGAACTTTCACAGAACTTTTCTTGTATCATCAAGACGTTCGAGTCTTCAATAACTGGTTTACTAACAAATTATCAAATTCAAAAAACGCAACATATGCATATGACGAGTTTCACATGAGGCAGAACGAATGAAGCTGAACGTAAACAGATATTTCAGCTCGATAGCTAATGGAAATCAGCTATCACTCGTAATGTGCGCTGCGTGGACGCTGCGTGGATGCTGCGCGCTGGACCGTTCAGCATTCAATGACCGGAGATCTTACTAACATACCCAAACTCACTATCTGCACTCATATATTTTTTTATATAATGGGTCAGCGTTGACATCCAATTTATTTTAATTGATAACCATCTGATACAATTCGATTTCGTTGTGTTGAAATACACGAAATAAATCACCGTTTCAGTCTTTTAGCTTACAATTTCAATATATTTTTTTAATTAGGTTCATGGTGGCGTATGGCCGCCATCTTGCCCAATGGAGAGAGCAAGTACTTTCTAAGGTGGACGCATGCCTTGAAAAACCATCTCTGTTTTCTTGCATTCTTGCCTTGTAGACATAATAATAATACAATATAAATTAGATGGCCTCTTCATTGTTATTGAATATTTAAAAAAATATTTTTTTTAATAAAAACAATTCTACTCTACAATATTTGACACACACAACACTACACACACTACAATATTTAACACAGTACAATTATGTTGACTGCCTCGTTGGTCGTGTTGGTTGCAGGTGCGACTGCCGATCGGGAGGTCCCGGGTTCGATTCCCGGGT
>DWTO01004560.1:0-11437 GCA_018244755.1 Jemadia pseudognetus
AAATTCTGGTAGTGGCTCGGAGTCTGGATTTACCTGGTATATGACAACAGGCTCACCCCCTATTCTATGGTGAGCCATATAACATTATTGGTGGATCGTACTGCAATGTTCTGCCTACCCCTACGTAGAAATACAGGCGTGATGTTAGGTTGGTTTATTTTGTCTATCGCTACCCGTTTATATTAGAACAAGCTTCTAACCTCCTGGTAGTGAGGGGTTATGTTTCCGCACGCTGAAACCAATTAGCCCACATATGATCTCAGTAATAACTTTTTTCCTAATATTCTTTCTATAAAAAGCTGGTATAGTGCATGAATCGCTCGGAGGCACTCACTGCCAGAGATTTTTTTACCATCCTCCGTAAAGGGTAGTGAAGGAATCATTACATAATGTGTATGATTAAATAAAAAATTGTAATGTTGAGTTATTTCAAATGAAATTATGTATATTACAAGATACAGTTTCTTTGATGTCTTGTTGAGTACATTACTTTAAAACATATTAACTATGTATTATTAATTAACTTTTTAATTTGTTTATAAATATATCGTTTTCATTGCTATAGTTTATTAATAGTGTCTAGTTGATAGAGTAAAATATAAAATACACACTAGACTAGTTCGATATATTTAAAAGAATGAATACGAAAATATTTAAAGTTTACGTATTGTAGCAAATACGCTGTGGATTAAAACCAGTTTAAAAATACTTGGAACATGAAAGATTACTTGCTCAACATACTGTACTGCATGTTAAATAGTTCAACGCACATTTGAACCCGTGTCGGTAACTATGATGAAATTTAAACTCGTAAATATTTATAAAATTTAACAATACTCTTAAATATAAGTAGAACCTATGGATGACATCCAAACATGGTTACTTAGCTTTTTCATGCTCTTTCATCTTCAGTCATTTTCTTGGTCGGGAATCGAATCCGAGACTCTTGGCAAGATGACTTGTCAAATATGATTTCAGTGGAGTTTTTCAATGCTACGAGGTTCGGTAAGGGTGACTTTGACGCGTGCTGTCATAGTATAAAATGAAATAAAACTTGTGTCGGCGACGGTACTTTACACGCGTACGGCGCATATATCTGAAAGTTGCGTGCAAGTCGCGACCAATAGCCAGGACGCCTGTGTTTTACCTTTTTTGTGATTTATAACGCTTACGTAGTTGACTGTACTTGACTACTCGTACTTACTAGTTAACGAGTGCTGTACCTTTTAAGTTCTATGGTATATTAGAGTGTAAATTAAAATATAATTTGCTTGTCTAACTGGATTTTAAAAAAATATTCATCGTAATTTTTGCTATGTGTAATTAAGTATGTAGAAAAGAAAAGTATAAAAAAAAGCTTTCCTTTCTGAAATTAAGCCGCATTTACCTTAGTTAAAATTACAAACTCGGTGTATGTAATCTAAACTAGGGTAATTTGGTAGTCTGCATCTGAAAAGTAATGTGAATATAGAAGACCAAAACACAAGAAACAATATCAGTAAAAAGAACTTTTGTTGATATGTAACAAAAGCGTTATGTGGAATATGGGACATATATACTAGACAATATTGGACCAAATTCGGTGGGAAGTCTTCCTGTTGAGTTTTATCAAGGATGTACTAATCCGAGACGTTTTATGAGTAAGTGCTTGTACCAGGAGTACATAACAATTGTGCACTTGAGTGTATTGAACCATTACTTACAAGGAAAACTGCTTGGCAGTGACAGTGTCTACAAGGGACAGATGGTTATCGTATCAGGGTAACAGGAGCGAGGAGGCAACAAAGTTCTTTGTTTACGGGTGGCTCAGCTCTTAGGTATGTTTAGGCCCCGAGGGTCGGTACCCATATTGGACATTTTGTATAAGTGTGGGTCTCGATCCCTTGCCAAATCCCTTTCGGGAAGGGACCGAAAGGTCCGACCGTGCCGGCGTTCCAAATTTGCGGATTTTTAAGGTGAAATTTATAAGGGACGACCCCAGACGCACCCCGGTCACTGTGAGGCGGTTATTACATTTTTAAAAGAATTTTATATGCCCCAAGATGTGTTAATAGGTTTCTAAATTAAATTACGTCCGAAAAATATTAGAAGGTTTATTGGCTATTTGATTAGCCATAACAAAAAGGGTCTCTTTTATGTAGAGACGTGGGCAGTCAAAAATTCAGTTGACATTCGTCCATTAATGTAGCTGAAAATGTAAATAAGTTTGATTACAGTCATGTGGACCGGCTTAACTTTGACATTTTTTGAAATATTATTCAATTTATTGTTAGAAGGAATAAGCTTACAATGATGGCCGTAGTAATTATCGATTTAAAGAGTTAAATACTTTTGAGAATAGACATGGAAGCGTATCCCCATTATGTATCAATTTAACAGAGCACTAACACAATGAAATACACCCCTTACTATGTTCTATATAATAAATACAGAGAAATATTTACAACAATTTCCATTATAGCTCAATGTTCAAAATGTTTCATATACCTTACGATAGAAATTTCTAAACAGAAAAAACGATATATGGGTACACGTGGAAGTCATAAGTGCAGACAACCAAATGATTCTGGCCATAAACAGTTAGAATCGAAAGATAATGGCGCAGACGCAGCACGTTTACGCCTATCTCCGCCAGAGGGCACTGTGTGGTGATAAGCATTAATATGAAATCGTTAACACCTAAATTTACAAACAGAGTATGACCTTATCAAGGAACATTGTCCTCAGTCAATAGAGATAGCCCAATTACGAATAACTATAGAGTAGGTGCTTACTGCATTAAAATATGAAAACATGGAAATTAGTATTTGTATACATACATACCTTCACGCCATGTTGTTCAGGGTGTAGGCAGAGAGTAGCGAGTGCTAAATATCTTTAGTATTTAAGTTAAGGTAATATTTGAAATTAGCATTTGAAACAAGAATAATATATTGAGCGAACCGTTACATTCTGATTTGCACTGAAACCAGGCAGAAAATGTGATATGATACCTGGATAGCTATAACATAGAAAATTGTCCAAATAAATAATGACTTTCCATCCTAAAACAAAACAAAAAGTACTGCTCGTTTAACACTGAAATAAGCGCTACATCTCGAAATTCATCCCAAAATCGCTAGTATTTAGAGTAGTCTGTGTCACTAATCACTGAGCCAAAATTTTAAAAATATATGTAGTAGCTGTATGGAATTCCCTTGTGTATTAAAATACTTTCTTTAACAGTATACCAGCCAGTATTAGCGTCTTAATGAACCCCAAATATTTATCATACAATTTTCGCTTATTTATGTATGTCTTTTACGTTATGTTTGACGTCTTTACGAAGTATGCATTATTAATTCACATTTTATTTATCTTTCAGGTATGTACCATAACCTTTAATGGTAAGTTTTACAATTAAATCGTTGGTGCCAAGACAGTTCATTCAATATGTAATCCGAGAAAGGGAAATGTTATAAAATCTTTAAAAAGAGATGAAAGTCATGTAAATGTGTCTTCCACAGTCTAAGTACTAAAAAAATAGTGTTATATGCTGCGTTTCTATACTGTGGTAAATTTTTATAATAGAGCGTAGCAATGCACATTTCAGAAATGGCGAAGCAAAGACCCTGATAAATCCAAATTAAACATAACCGTACCCGCAAAAAACACTATGGAATCATTAAAAAAAATCCTCTCTAATATTTCTTAAGGCTGCAACAGAGGGATGTCGGATTTCATTAAGGCACCCACACACTCCCGTCCACACACGGCTAGAAAAAGTTATAATAACATTAATGTAGGTTCTTTTGACAGCTCTCCGGCCGTCGTTAGCAGCCCTGCGCTTTGGATCTTGTCATAATCTTTAGTGTTGGGACTCGCTGGATGTATATCGATAAATGGGGATAATAATAATGTACGATATAAAGGTGTAATTGTTTTTCATGATATAAACTTATAAGATACCTTTAATGAAATTTGGAAATTTGAATGTCGCAGCTTATGGTAATCGTTGTCGAAAAATTATACGTGTAATTGCTTTAAAAATTATTTAATTTTAGTATTAATATAAGAAAACAATTTTCTAGCTTATTTAAGTTATTTAAATTCTTTTGTTCTCAGATTTAATTTGATTGTCATTATAATCATATATCATCAAGCCTGATACTATACGAGGTAAACAAAGAACACCAGGGCCCAAACATCACTACCGAACTGACGTGCACAATTTGTACACAATTCAACTTTAAATGAATTTAATCTTTCAAATTATAGTACTAAATCGAGCGTGAATATTGTTTTCTTAGCTGAGGTTCTTGTCCTCAATGTTGGGGTCGTAAATTGCCCGACAAGTCAAAATAAAAACAATCGATCTGAGAGCGCCGACAGGCTGCCAGCCCGCGCCATCGCATCACTAATTACGTCGACGGCGGCATCAGGTCGAGCCAAGGGTACGGTCTCTGAATTTTTTCCCCTACGCCCGCCACCCCACCGGAAGGGAGGCGACCCTCCGAACCGTTCTTAACATTTCCCTGGCTCGAAGGCACAAGACGCCACGCTTATATGAACCCCTGGTACCTACTCGGGTTATATACTTTTTTGGTCGGCCAGACCCTTTGAGGCCTCTCGAGTTTGGGTCCTATATATCCCATTTTCAGCACTGACCTTGAGGTCTAGGACAGACTAGACACAGCACGAGTATAGATTTTACAAATTTCACTAAAAGAAGTTACAGATTAGTATTAAATTTATATTTTAATAGTCCTCAATTTAACATTATTATTGAACTACATACGTGAATGTTCAATGAATAATCACAACATCTTTATTCTTTAAAAAAAGTAACGAACTAATATTTCAAAACACATACAAACATGTATAAAGTCATTGTTAATTTTTTGACAACACAGATATGCACATGGCAATCAGCACTTTTATTAAAATCGCGCTACTTGTCAGTCGCAAAATCGCAATGCAGTACGCGCTATGAACGTTAGAATCGTGCGTTTGTAGCTAAACGCAAACAGTCGGTTATAGTTCTAAGAGCCACAGCTTCGGTACGGTTGGGTATATTTATAGGTAGTTTTAAGTATATAGCTAGGTATATATAAAACTTCGTGGATTACCGGCCTGGCGCGTGCGGATGGTACTCTGGGGTTTTTTCGTGCAAACATTATTTTATACTTAATACACTAAATAACTCCGTGTGTTAGCGGCCACGGCAACAAGGACTGTAATTATATAGAAACATTTTCGCTCGCGACCTTGTCTTAATTCCTGAATCTTGATAACGTTGCTTAATGTTTTATTGAAACATTTATGACCAATCAAACACCTACGATATTTACGAGTATAATATGTAGATTAAAGATGGTTGTGTTTGTAAAACTTAAGATCTTAGTGTCGAATGAACTATGAATAAGATATTGAGATTTAACATTTTTGTGTTTCAATGTACCTTAAATGTCAAATTTATAAGAAATTCGCTGATAGCGAATACCTTTTTTATCTTATTTTACATACTAAAGACGAACACAAAAATGCTATGAACATCTATTCAATAATAGTCTCTTATTGAAAAGCTTCAGTTTTTCTTTATTGGTTTCGACATACGATCTCTTAGATGATATTATATAAGCGTCGAATGCATTTAGTATATAAGGAACACAACTTGAACGCTTCCACGGTGCGAACGACGCGCTGAACTTAGCGGTATATTATGGTACTTTAATATTACAGCCTTGCGACCGTGTGCGTCTCCCTTAAGTGCCTCCGTCACGAGGCAAAAGGCGAACAAAGTAGCCTGTCTTCCCGCCTACACTCCTGGTACAGGGGCAAACTTTGATACCCCAAAACCACCCTGCCACCCTAGTACCCGACCCACCCACTAGGGGCTTTGAGGACGTCTTTGAGCGAACTTTGCAGGGAAAACCCCGAAATTCGAACTCGCGCCGTCCCGATTATGAGTTGGCGATATCTTTAGATTCTCTGCTTGCCTGGTAACTTGGGAATTACGCTTACAGTATTTCTCAACTACATTTTGTATATAATTAATTCATTATTATTGTTATTATTTATTGCAAATATAATAAAAAACAAATGAGCGTATTCTTTTACATAATCAAAAAAATCCCTGACATAGGTATATCGCACTACTTTATTAGATTATGTAAACTTTATGTTAAATATACATTAATTTTATTATATGATGATTGCATATCATAATATCACGAGAATGGAACTTGGGCTTTGTCGTAACACCTAAGGTACATCACCTTCGCAGCATATAATTCATATAAAATATAGACGTACACAATACGTTTAACATACGACGTTATCAAGTAGTATGGTGACGGAAACCAATACATATTTTATTTTAAAATGCTCCCGCTAAGAATGTTTAAGATTCGTTGCTACACGTTGATGTCTTTTCTTTGAAAATATTTAAAGGAAACGCGAGGTGCATTTATAATAAACACATTGTATGAAAAATGAAAAACCACAAAAAACCAAATTAGATTATAATTTTATACATACTTCAGTAATAACATAATTTAGTGGTTACACGGCAGATCTGGAGGATAGATGCATTTGAAACTCGCTGCTTTCTGCCTACCCCTCAAGGGGTATGACGTGAAAATACAATGATAATGAATAATAATAAATTAAAATTTAATTACAATATAATACAAAAATATTATATCGCACCCCAAGTAGAATGAAATTAAATAAGACAGTTAAATTTTATTTCAAAACTCATTCAAGTGAAAAATAGCAATCCAGGATTTGAACCTCATAGAGTGATTGATGAATTACATGTTTAATCAGAACCATATTATATAGGAATCACCAAATTCATGACGATTCCCACTCACGTTCTAAGTTAAGGTTTCGAAAGGTAAAGATGAAGTGCTTTCATGAAACGACATTATGAGCAGGGTCATAATGACGTTCGAAATTGTGCACGCTGTTTTAATTTTTTCAAAAAAAAAGGTTACCGTTTTGTAAAGTCGAGTTTTTCCTTTATAAAGTTACCAAGCGAAAGGTAGGGAATTTTGCACAGCGCTCAATGAAATACCAGGATAATAGAAGCTACAGGATGTTGATTAAACAGTATTTTTGCCGTGCACCCCTTACAGCTCTTACGCTTCGTTTTTTAAACCCTTGTCGTAGCACCGACTGGCGTAGAGTAAGTCTACTAAAGTGTTATGCGTAGCGACATTATGGTTAGTTCTTTCTTTACAATTATTTTTCGGGTTCTTATTCCTCTTTCTTAATACAATTATTACATTCTCTCCTGATTGTGTATTAAAAATTAGGGGTCGTTTATGTAGATACGTAATAGTATTAACCAAAGTGATACGTAGAGGTCGTTTCCGTAAGACAAAACGATAAAAGGTATTGTAACAGTATTTGTCAGTTTTATTTTTTATTTAAAAAAACTTAACATGACGCCTGTTATCTCCGAAGAGGTAGGCAGAGGAGTGTAGACCACTCCCACGTTTCACCGGTTACGTTTACGTCCCACTATAGAATAGGTGGTGAGCCTATTGCCATGCACCGGGCACAAATCTAGACTCCGAGCCACTACTAGAAAATCTAAATTAGAAAAATTCTATAGTGCCGGATTTATTATTATTCTTTAATAATAATAATATATATCTTAAGAATATATAGATATATTGACTCTAAACTAGGCAATACTTATACATAATAAATTGTATATGAATGTACTCTTATAATACAATTATGTATTTTATCTTTATTGTTTTATTAATATCTTAATTTTTGTCACATGTTGTGCATGCAACGCGGGTTTTATGTTTAGAGCTATAAAAAATACATTTTGAAAACAGTTTAACACATTTCACCGTGCCGTACCCAATGCCTGTTTGAAAGAAATTATTAAGAGATTTAAAAAAAACGTGTATTAATTTTTTCATTAATTTACCCCTTTCCCCATACGGAGAGCGAAGCCGCTATGAATAGCTTGCATGTTGAGTTATTTTAAACGGAAAATTGAAATATTGAGTTTGTGAAGTTAAGTAATTGATACAGATTTAAATTATATAGGATGATAAACTACTTCATGTTAAGTAGCTATTGCAGCTTATGTTCTTCTGTTGACGATTTTGAATGGGAATTTATTTATAAATATTGGGGGTATTTTTTGGTTGTACAAAGGTCACCACTATCGTGACTCGGTTGCTTATATTCTTCAATTTTCCAGAAGTTTCCATCAGTGAACTTGTTTCAGCAAATAAGCGAAGCAAGCGGCCTTCAGGTTCTATTTGGGTTCAGCTCGTAGTGCAAAATCGCACATCCCAATGTTTGGTTTTTTGAAATTCAACATTGAATCGCAATTATTTTCAAATCTTGTTTGATATACCTGCACCACCTACTGTCCAGTCTATAGAAACCTTTAATCATCATCATTATTATGAGATAGATAAACGAGAAGATTAGTAGATAGTCCTGGAGAAAAGCGTCTCCTAAAGAGAGTCATCGTATCCCATCCTCGCTTTGTTCTGTTTAGCTTTCCCGACTATTGTCATACTAAGCTGAAAATCTTCTGAAAATATATGGAAAACGTAGATTGTGTGCTAAACTATGACGTGACGTAGATTCCTTTAAGATTGTGTGCTATACAAATAAAATAAAATGTGTTGAAATATAATAAAAAATGTTAAAACAGACGAGTATTGTATCGTACGAGTATCTATACTTTTTCCGCTTTTCGTGTCCTAATGAGACAAAGGCTAGCGAAGGTTTGTTTTGCGCAAAATTGAAGATATATCCATATTTTCTCATCTCGCTAATGCAATATGAGAAATTTTTCGCTAAATATCTGCAACACGCTGCGAATAAAAAATATCACGAATCGATTCTCCCCTTAAAAGCTTAAGGCTTCGGTCACGGACGCAAGTGGGAGCGGTATAGATATGTTTCCTAGCTTTAAATCATTCATTATTTTAAAAACTTATGAATCATGGTTCTATACTACACTAGTGCCTAACCTTTTGGCGAAATGCAGGCATTACGTCGTTTGTTTTTGTACAGGTTTTATATAAATCTTTTTATTCTAATAGGTTCTTGCGGACATTGAAGTATTTCTTTGTTATCTGTAACATTCCCGATGAGATTTATTGTCGACGGACAAATGATTAATATTTCCAATGTCTGTTTCTGCTTGCGGGAGTTAATTTGATAGTGCATATTAAGTATGATTAAAATACATTTGCTCTGTTATATTTTATGTTGTGAACGAATTTCGATTCAAAAATGTGTATTCTATACAGAAATATATATGTTTATGCGTAAAAAATATCATTTAAAATAGGACCAAAGCCTTGTGATATTTATACATATGTGGCTAAGATGTTAGTAATATTGCTAACCGCACCGCTTCTCACCGTGTCATGAGTTTAGCCCTCGGGGCGAAGGGGCAAAGATATTCTCTTTATATCAACGTCCTAATTGATACTGGCGCGCGTTAATTTCTATCTAAAATATTTTTAAAGATTTTTCTCAAAAAATTCCCACAGTACACTCGCGATAAAGCCCGGGGAGTCGGGAATTATCTGCGCTCTATTTATAAGTCTCATTTAATACCTCGTTATTTATTAAAACACGACTGTGTTTTTATCATACCAAAATATTTTGTGCAGTGATTTATGAATTGTTGAATATAGAATAATATTTGAATCTGTTTTTCTAAAAAGTGAAAGAAAATAGTGCTTTGAAACTATCTCTTTCATCTGTCAGATGGAGCGAAAATTTAAAAAAGTCACATGTAACCAAAATTATTCTCAATTAAAAATATACGTAGCAAAAAAATTAAAATTGTCACGTCGCCATGCACTAGACAAAAACTTAACCAGGCAAAGCTTCGCGGGCCAGCATTGTATAAAACACTTGGCTTTTTAATTCGTACCCTGTTTGCTACCCTTCGTTTAATTAAAAAAAATACCGTATGTAGGCGGCGATTCACGAGCGGTGGGCAAGAGGTGCGAAAACCTCCACGTAAATAAGCTAAGTAATACTGGAAGAGGAATTACTGCCCGCTGCTAGCGGGGTAAGGTACCGGATATTTCTTTTAGCTGTCCAAAGAGCCCCCCGGTCATAATGCCCTAGAGGGTGAGGGGGGCAGATATAAAGATACAGGCCCCCACTTATCCCGGGACCATACCCGGTCCTTTTCCTTTTATAGGGGGTGTGTATAAAACCGAATCGCCGGTTTTAGCCTCGCTAGACGGTTACGAGCGGGGCCGGCGGCGGCGGTCGCATTATGCCGACGGTACGAAGCTATATCTGATGCGGTTATGTCGCCCTGGTACTTAGATACAATGTTTCGGCTATGACGTTACCCGTTTATTAGCTGCTCCTGGTAACCTTAAGACTGTACGCCAAAATTGCGTAGCTTACTATGTTTCATAATTGTAAACAGATCAGTGGACCACCACGATGAAACTGAAAATTAATTTTGTTTTAGTAAGGTCCTTAAATGATGTTTATTATAAGGTTATGCCTTACTTAATTGTACGTAATTAAAGTGTTTTTATATAACTTGGTAAATATAGAAGTGCGTTCCTGGACTATTATTACATAAATTGCGAGTCTGAAATCTAAAACATCATCATCCCACTGCTGGACATAGGCCTCCCGTAGCTAGCCCTATTCTAGGCTTCAATTTAACTCACTACACTGTTAATTTATTTACTGTGGTACCGTTATTTTTAAACTTACAGACTAAACAGTTTCAACTCGATCTTTTTAAACATTCTGGCAGTACATATATTTGGCATTGTATGCTATGCACTTTTTTAATAACAGCAGTAAAAGGCATTGCTGCTAATTGATGGCAAATGGACTTAGCAGTCCTTAAATATAGGAAAAAACAAGAAAGATTTCAGTATTTCTATAATAACGTACATATTTCTATATAAACGTTCTGTATTAATTTCTATAACATGGTTTTTGCTACGAACAAAAAATTTTATTTATCACCCTATTTTTGCTCTGCCTACCTCTGGGGATTAAGGCGTGATGTTACATTTTTTTTGTTACCAATGATGATTTGGTTCTAATTTAAGTAGAATACATTTATAGTCACAGATAATGTTGCTGTGTGTGTGTGTTAGGAGTGAAAGAGGAGGGGAGAAAGGATCTAACCGGCTAATAACTAATTGTCAAACGAAATAAACGATAAATACTCGTATGTCTGAAAAATATTGTCACATAAAATGATCGAATAAATTGTCTTGCTTGCTTTGTTTTTTGTTTTTGTCAATAATGATATAGAAATTAAGGAACCTATTGGAAATCAAATGAGTCTCGTGTGGTTGTAATCCTATATAGAAGCGTAATTTCTTTTACTGTCTCGTTGGTCGTGTTGGTTGCAGCACGACTGCCGATTGAGAGGTCCTGAGTTCAAATCCCGGGTTGGACACTATTC
>DWTO01004561.1:0-11437 GCA_018244755.1 Jemadia pseudognetus
ATATATATCGTTCAATGATATTCGACCGCTGTAAAGTGCAATCAATACATGTGCATAAATATTATTCGGTCCCTTGCCAGATAGAAATCTCAGCGTTATATTCGGTTTTGTAAAGAAAATAAATTCTTTTAATGGATTTAAAAATTAGTTTTACGGAAATACACTAAGTTTTGATTGTTAGGCGAACTGACAACTGTCCTTCGAGTTTCGTGAATTAGGTCTAGACATGATAAAGGACGCCTAATCGATTTTATTTACCATTATGTCCTATCAATTCGAAATTTATGAAATATAACTATAATTAGTAACTTAATAAGGTTAGTCGAGACGATATTGTCATAAATATATAAATACATGAAATTAATAAAGCATAATGATTGTAATCAAAGAATTTTTATTGCACTTCTTACCTTTTACTCTGCTATTGATGATATTTTTACCGGCAAATAATAATATATATATTAACAAAAGCATTTAGAATCAAAAATTATTATCATTAGTCACTTGAAATCTTAAAATGTATAACAATACCTTATATAAGTAACTATAAATAGGTACTTGTGGTTATTACGGAACTTAAAAAAACAAAATGGAAATTGTTATACAAAAATAAGCTATATATTACAATACACAATATTAATGACATTACTGTTGGCGGAAAATCATTAAATGAGATAAAGTAATTGTGATGATAACAGATGTACTAAAATGTTATACCATCCAAGAATACACTCGCCTTTAATTTAGTAAACATTAAACAATAATGTTATATTCGAACCACAAACTATGAATAAATGTGAATAGTTTCCAGTATTTTTATTACAGAAAATAAATTAGATTAAATCACAGTATCTTATAATAATAAGACTGAGTTTTGAGTTCATTGCACATCTTTGTCATATGTTAAGTTACACTGAAACCTGAATTGAATAAATTCGCCTGTATTAATTTATTAAAACAGAGTCTTGAGCTTCTAAATTTCGACAGTTACACATTTATCACAAATATTTCTAAAACTATATTACACTGATATTTCAATATTATAACTGCAAAATAAATTGCAATATCTGTATTTGAATAAAAATACAAACAATATAAAAATAAAAAACATATGTACCTAATGTGTATATAATTATTAACTAGAAAGTGACACAACTTGAGTCTTAGGTACTGAGTTAATTTAATTATTTTGGCTTGAATATATTTTGCACGATAAAACATCGTTATGTACCTATACTACGTTAAATTCATGGTGCTGAAATAAGGAATATTAACAGTGGATTTACAAAATGTTTTCACGTCATTATTTCAGCGTATTCTATAGAGTCAATATTACGTTGAAATATCTCTCAATATCTCACATGCAAATCTCAGGCTTTCAGAGTTGCGCCAGATCCTACGCTCGGCTCGAGACGGCGTCATTATAATACGTTTCCTTAACGACAAAATAATGATTTCGCGTGATAGAGGCCCGGTTCCTTCCGTGTCAGCCACGGGTGATTGGCCCGCCCCGCCCCGCCCGCCACAAATCTGAATTTTTTTTTCTTTCCTTTCTGTTTCAACACGAACATGATTATTTATACGGCTAGGTGTGGCTCGCTCTAATGAGTTTTTAATAATGCCTCGCATCCAATGAACGCTGAAGGCGCACCATTATTCCCCACGTAAGGTCGAACTAATGCGATTTTGACAAGTTCGAAATTGAGGCAATTATGGTTTTGCAGGGTTTTAAATGACGCCGTATTTGTCTGACTGACGTACCGCTAATATGATGCGCTCTCCGGAAGTCATTTACTGTTACACAATATGTTTCTTTCTTGCCAAACCCCTGCAGCCCTGTTCTGTAGTTACGATTTTGACATTTGTTATACGCCATTACTATGAAATAAAATTTACGTTTTGTAATTTAATTATCCAGTGATGTTCTTTATGTACCTACAATATATCTTAATAATCGGTACAAATATATAACTTTACAAATTAAGGACAATAAAGGAACAAAACTATAGTAATAAAAATTTAATTGTATTATAAGAATATGTTTATGTTAGTTCACAGTAATATTCAACAATATTCATATATAACATTCATTTTATACGTACATTGACACAACAGTTGACATTGTTATCTCGGCACGACCGTGAACCCAATCTGGAGTAAGTGCAATGGCACATTGGAGCTCATAAATAACACTTGGCTATCATTGTGGCAGATGACTGACTGACCAATTTATATTGACCTTTAAACTAACTCTGATACGGGGCGAGCTCGCCTCAGTCGATACCAATAAAGAGCCATGTGGAGTGCACAATGCTAGCGTATGTTTCTTGTAAAATTTGATTCATTGATGTTGATGTGACCTGCCATCTTGTGTATGCACAAGCGATAGTATTATCTATTCTACGTATCTGATTATTATTGTAGCGGAAATGTCATAACGAAACAATACAAATGTATAAAAAATGTGCACAGAAATATATATTATATACCTATATTTGATTAATTTGTTAAGACCAAAAACTGTAATCCTCTCTGCGTCCACACTATTGATTTCAATATTGTATTCAATATTGTGATATTGATTGTATGAATTAGTTCTAATTGAGGTCTGTGAATTGAACTCTCTGGTATAATTCATACGTGACCTAGAGCGAGACAAAAGAACCGAACAAACTGTCTCTACACGTTTGAAAAGCGTAGAGTCCCGAGATGAAGACATAAATTACAAGCAATCTTTCACGTGCGACCTTGCCTCATAACATTCAATTTTATTGACTGCAATAAACCAAAGCAATGGTTAAATCAACACCGCCGTATCGATATAAACACCTCGTAAATATTCACCCTCTCTCTCGCTCTTGTCAATGTCCGCACGCGGCCGATAGGGACGGCGCAATCGTTCCTTCATTTTGCTTTTACTTAAAATAGTTTATGAGTTCCAAGGCGGCACCATTAAAAAAATGTATACGACTCTATCACACAAAACTTTAGGTCGTGTTTGTGTTGCGTTTTCAAAATTTATAGGTTTTAAATGGGTCCTTAAATCGCAATAACGATTTGTTTATAGACGCCAGTGTGAGCCGGCGCGCCTTTGTACTGAGATTTTAATTTATGACACATATTATGTTACGACATTTATTACGTTGAAATGAATAAATGTAACCTCGTAACTGTAATGGACACGTTATTACATTTTAGTCATAGCGGTGATGTGTTGATGGTCATTGGAAATTATTTTATCGAAATACCAAAAATCCCAATAAGAAAGTAAATTATTTCGTACGTTTTGTAAGTAATAGCGTTGACTCGTTTGTTTATAGTGTTAATTGCAAGGAAAATTAAATAATTGTTAGATATTGTAGTGAAATAAAGCATTTTTATTTACTTTTATAGTATGTGCTTTATAATTTTCGTCTAGCTGCCACGCGTAGTAAGTTTTTTTATCACAATTGCAGTTTTGTAAGGCATATTGAATAGAATGTTGAGTAAATTGCAATATTTGGAGTTCTCAACGTTTATGGTAGAGCGGAGCGAGTTCAAAAATTGGCGCGCAGGCGGCTGCCATTTTGTTCGGAGGCGGACCCCCCGCACGCTCCGCCCCCCGCTCGCCACACCCAAGCGGCAGCCACTCGGACGCAGCCCAAATCATTTGTTATAATGTACACAGAGCGACGCAGGTTTCTTTGTGTAGCTAGTATTATTATTATTATATTTATTTGCTTTTATTCATTAATAACTTGTACTTCTTACTGATTACAAACTTTTAGGTGAATTTATTATGTTTATTATTACTATTATACTACTATAGTTCATGTTTAACTGTCGAAATTTAAACTCATAACATGTCATTGTTTTGGTGGTATCAATGAATATCAGGATAAAAATAGTAGATATCAATATATTTAATATTTCGAAGAGATATTAAAGTTTAATAAGGCAATCATAAAAGAAAATATTGCTCTAACTTATATATAATTTGTTTCAATAAAGTAAGTAGACGCATATAAAATATAACCCTGACCATAATATATGTTTAGTATTGCCAACATAATTATATACACATAGCAAAATTGATAATTAAGTGTAAAACATTAAATGTAATTTTAACATTAACTTTGAAAAATATATAGGTATCTATGAACGTATCAATTATTATAGATTTTAGGCTTAATATAAAAAAAAACCATATCATATTTATATTATTGAATATATTAATAGGAAATCTATTTGAATACACACATTAAATATTAAAATCGTGTTATAATGAAAGGCAAGTTCAATTTGAACAAAATAAAATTATTTCCTCTGCATGGAACAAAGAAACTTATTGCTGCTGGGTACACGTCAGGCGTTGCATTTGAAGATGACACTGATTCAACTACGGCCATCTCCTTTCCATATATGGTAAGTTATATACATCTGTCCTTGTTAATTACATTTTTGTGCGTTCCATCTTCAAAGTGAACGGCTACGGCGTAGAGGGAGTTACGTCATGTAACGAGGCACGTATGGAGTCTACGTAGCTATCTGGATGTAGAGTTCCCTTATACCCACTTACGCAGATTTAAATATAGATAGGGTCCGCAATTGTGAGATACATTTTTGAAACAGAATCAAAAGCGTGGTCAGTTTTTTTATATCCATATGTGTAGAGTTTGGGTAATACGAATCAATGAATCATATCTAAAGATTGGTAACTTACGGTAATAAAGTATCGAATACTTTCCTGTAAACTAATAACAGTGACTTGAATAACAATTTTATTGCGATTTGAAATTAATTGGAACTTATTCATTTTATTATTTAGTTATGACCAGATTTAAGCAAAATCTAGTACCTACTGTAACAACGCTTACGAACTCTATCCTGACGTTACAACCTGCTTAATAGTATCGTCAGCTGTTCATATGAAAGAAATCACGCCATATTAGGGTTGACAGTATACTTATACATATTTATAGGACACAATAACTTTTTAGCCCAAAATGATGTTTTGGCTCTAGTCTTCTCTACCTACACTATCAATAAAATACGAAATTTTATTAGGTACTATTATATCTAAAAACATGACATGTATGTACTATTACATTGAACAAATTTTAGTCTTGATAATTGTTAAATAGACTCTACATTGATTTTTATTGAGGGTTTAAAAATTTATTTCAATCATTACATCACTTAATAAAATTCTTGAATACGGATTAAATTAAAAAAAAATGTATTAAGTGGAATAATTCTTAAAGTTCATACCTAAATAATACATTACTACTCTGTTCTTTGAAGTAACGTCGCAAGCGATCAAATAGCCAAGGAATGTCTCTAACGAGAGAAGACAAATATAGTAAGAAATATGGGTACTAGAATAATATGGTGTTTCCTTTTTCATCCTATCTTAAACTCAATCTTAAAAGCTTGATGCGATAAACGACTTATTGCCGGTAAATGATACCCTACTGTTCACTGTTTCGTTGTTTGCCTACCGACATGTATTATTCTATTGACTCTGTGGGTAGAGTCTGGATAAGCAAAATTACATGAATTTAAGAGAAAATGTGTTAAAAAGATTTGAAAGTTCATTTTAACGTCACATTTCAAGCTTTCAAGTTACCTAGCAATCCGTAATTAGTCTGCATATTCTATTATTTCATTAATAGATACAACGATTTTTTGATTAAGTGAAATATAAAAACACATTTTAAAGATATGTAAGTAAAGGTATATCTAGGATGAAAAACGGTATGTATTAATAAACATTTAATATGTCACATGATAGAGACCCCATGTGTTAAATAAGAAAAACGTAGAGAAGAAACCACATAAATAGTTGATGCGAAAATTTATTCAGTAACAATCTTTAGTCATTATAACCTCAAATAAATACTTTGATTTCATTTATGTGGTAAAATGTAACCATTAATCCAATACGCATTTCATAGGACTCTACGTACACGAAGAAGAGTTCACCTACAGAACACTTTATAGTCCTTTTATTTGTAACTAAAACGATAAAAACTGATCATTCAATATAAAAATAACTACTGTTGCAAGATGCCAGGGAAAACAGAGGTAATATCAATATAAAAAATTAATAGGTACAACCTACAAAAAAAAGATGAGCAAAAATTAAATTATTTTAGTTCAACACCGAAACTAAATAGAGTTCAATTATCGTATTTCAAGTGAACACGATTACGATAGTTGGCAATAAGCAATCACTATTATAAGACGATTTGCAGTTGTATACGTGCATTAATTATTGCAGGAATCGTGTTGATAGAGCATAATGTAGAGCGATATAACATTACATGTATATGTAGAGACAATTAAAACATCGTCAAGTAGAGATAACGCCACTGGATTAATGATCATATAATGATAATTGGACATCACTCGCGCTTTAACACAAACCGTTTAAATGTTTCGCGATCTTTGGCTTCGTGGGACGCTAACATTACATTGTATTGCCAATTAAGACGAAAATAACGACATTAAAAACTGTGGAGCGTTTATTTCTGATTACTTTTATTTGCTTAAAATTGCAAACACTTGTGATAATTTTTTCAATGTTATTTGATTCGACCATTAGCTCAACAGCTGCAGTTATAGATACGTACGAAATAATTACAGGTGATCTTTTTTATGAGTTTTTATCGTCTTCTTGTATGTTTGCATTCTCAGACATTGTCGTTAACTAGTGAGTACCAATCGGCTAAATGATTATTATCAAACATTTAATTTAACTAACAATATCCAACTTGTGGGCGAAATATCAATTTTCTTTAAGTAGGTACTAGATTCTTATAGAAAGTTCGAGATTCCGCACATTCTGTGATAAAGAATATTAACTCATATGAGTATATAAGAATTATTATTATTATCAAACACGACCTGTAAATTGGAGGTACGCATAGGGGAGCATCTTTATATTCTAACAGACCTGGCATGCTTCTACGAATATATACCACGATAAAAAGTTAAAGTTTAAATCGAAAATTTCAACACGTTACGAACGTCAACCATAATAAAATACGATGTCTCAATGCGTTGCTCTATATGATTCGTGCGCCCGACATTTCGCCCGTCGGATATCCACAAATAGACACGCCGACGGGAATAGACCACGTGCCATCAAAAAGAACAAACGCCACCTTACAATGTCTCTAATGTGAATTCTTGCACCGTAACATATTAATTAAATACTAGCCCGCCCGATCCCAGCCCTATTGTCGTGTCCTTATTCAAACAGGGTAAAGCTGTAGGTATTACTATATATTGGAGAGGAATTATGACAATGGAATTACTTAATCATACTTCATGTAACTAATCTATATTAAATGTTAATTGAACATATAATTAATAAACGTAACGTCATGCCCGTATCTCCACTACCTATCACTTGTTACATTATAAGTGCCTTCAGTGCCTTCAAGCTATAACAAGAATATTCAAGTTAGAAGAACTAAATAGTGTCAGACCCAGTAATACGTGGAAAATAGCTAAAAATTATCTTAAAAGGAAAAAAATTGTTAATAATAAGATGTTATTTGTGATAAATGATGTTCTTTGGCTAATTCGATAATAAAATCTGTAAAACACAACATAAATTTCACGAAACTTGACCAATAGCGTAACTTTTTTAGTTATTAAAAGTTGACATTTCATAAAAACTTGCTTATAACGATGTAGCGAATAGTACCTACATGAAAGTATATAAAACATAATATAATAAATAAAAGGAAATTATAATTTCTCGATATCGTCTTATAATATTACATGTGCATTACATTTTCATCTGCTGAATGCCGTTGTCACTGAGTTGCTGACCGCCCATTTCATGCCGCCTTTCAACGCTGCTTGTCCACGCGTTTTATCTATCTCTTTTGTGTCGATTAATATTTAATATCATCCATATATAGATCAATTTTATCTCTTTCATGTTTATTCTCTTCTTATTTAAAGAAAGGTTCTGTAAGCGACATGCGCGGAGGGAAAAAATAGTTAATAATGGTGACATGTATATACATAATATTCTGTCTGATATGATACTGGGACTTTAAACTTTATACTGTACTATACTGGGACTTTAGACTTTATTTTGTTTGAATTTTTTTAAACATTAAACGTATCGTTGAATCATATGCAATACAGCTAATAACATATTAATTTATTTAGATCATCATATTGAATAGTATAATCAAGCCAAGTCTAACTCACTTTATTTTATTCGTATTTATCAAAAACTGCGGTAAGTCTTGTCTAGCTAGTCAATTCGATAATCAACCGCGTTCTCAATCTACTCAACTTGTAGTGATAAAATTAAACAAATGTATATTTCAGACGTTAAGTCCATGTTAAGTATTAGAACAAGATAATAAACAATGAGAAACAAACAAATTATTGAAAAAGAGAAAAACTAAATTAACGAAATGAATTTAACTTAATATCACGCCTGTTATCCCCGAAGAGGTCGGCAGCGTATAGTACACTCCCACGTTTCACCAGTTATGGTTACGTCCCACTATGGAATAGACGGTCAGCCTATTGCCATACACCGGGCACGAAAAATGCACCGAGAATTAAAATAAAGAACAATATTAATGGAGTATGTTGCCCTTTACTGAGTCACTCCAGCTGTTGATTATGGTTATCATTGATGTACACTCTCCTCCCTTTCCATGCCGCATGTCGCCGCCGCGGCCAGTGCGTCCGCAGCTACATCGTAACGCAGGTGTCTCGTGTCTCTATGTACAATTACACACCAATTGCATATGTGTTTTGTGTAGTTCGTTGCATTTTGTTTCGTTCCTAGTCATTGATGCAAACAAAAAAGATAAATTGTTATACATATCTGTGTATGAGTTGAATGTCATTACACCCATCGCCATTGGCCTGTTTCAATCCACTGCTGGACATTGACCTATGTAATCGGATAATCATTATATCCACAGTATCAAGTTAGGTAGGTATATACCTAATGTCAGCTTATATTTTCGTTACAGGACAGGTAACGTAAATAAAAAATATATTTTGTATGGGATATGTATTTATTACATAAACTTTATTACATTTAGGTATTATATGTATTACATTGTAGTATGTTCATACGACACGTAGTCAACATAACCCAGCATTGACTGGGAGAAAATTTCATCATTCATTAAGTACGCCAGTGTACTTATTTATTTAACTATTACACGAAATGTAATAAATAAATAATCGTTAGAATTTTGCAGCCCCATGAAATGGAATATTGAAATATTTAACTCGTTTAATGTAACAATGATTATTGTATTCACCTTAATAATTATAAAAAAAACTATTGACTTCTATTTTGGCTTAATTAACTGTTCATTTCTAAAAAAAATACTGCTCAATCATAAGACAAAAACTTAAAATTACTATCAATTTGTACATGTTATTTCTTAACAGTGTAAATAACATAAAATGAAAAACTGAAATTACGAACAATCAGACAGCTAAGATTGATCGCATTTACCATTAATACATCAATAAAACAAACATCGGTTACCCATACAATATCGCATTGTATGTAACGTTCATACATATCGCATAATACATTAGCATGACAATAATAAACATTACGAACGCATTACAAACAAAAATCGTGGTTCGAAAGTGAGACATTAGTGTTACTAAACTACATTAAAACACTCGTGACCGTACACTTTGAGATCACGAAACTGTTATGCAAATGATGTGAACCGACCTTCGGACGACAAAGGAAAGCGTGGCAGCTCCTACTGTATCGACGAATGAGAATTACCATTACAACTGAGTAATGACACTGTGCAGACTCAGTCGTGCGCTTTCAAAGCGATAGAGGACACTAGTGTGCACTAACACAGGGTGTTGTGCGGTGTTAGTAGATATGTTAATGTTATTTTGCGTTTTTTTAATTATGTATCCATAGGTATATACGTGTATATTCGAGTTGATATACGAATCGCTTGTATAGCATTATCTATGGGAATGGCGTGGATAACGAAGAAAGTAATTATTATATTTATGATTGACATTAGCAACAAATTGTTAACATAATGTGATTGATAGAGAATTAAATTCTTGTTTTTTACAAAGAACTTTATATCGAAAACACCGTTAAAAAGCAACATATTCTTGTTAGAAACGACACGCTGCGTTCCACCGGAGGTATCATTTGTAATATTAAATATTTGTCTAGCTTGCAATAAAGGTGTAAAATTATCATTTTGCGTACCTATATATTTACATTATTTGAATTCCCGGTGTGTATTTTCTTACAATAATACATCCTTATAACGAAGTCTTAATTTATTCGTAGGTTGAATGAAATAGAATGTTTATCAATTTTGTGTGAAAATATTCCTAGTTAATTTTAAAAATTAAACATTTAAATTATGATATTTATTTTTAGTACACATTAGTTTTTACATTATACAATTAAATATTGACGCAGCATTCCTATTGATTTTACAAAAAATATGGTAAATTTGAATATCCTGGCTATAATTATTGAAACAAAAAACGTTTTTCAAGCAGAATATTATTAATTTTTCTTATGTGTTTCTGTCTTAAAATTGTTTTAATGCTATAATTTATAGTATTGTGTTGCACATATTTCCAACATTTACCATTTTAATTGTGATTTCCAAAACTACAATTTACACATTTAACCAAATCGTACGAAATAATTAGTTATAACTATTGAAAAACAATTGCGAAATATTTTTTGCTGAATGTTTAAACTTCGAGCATTGACTGTGACAGAACCACATGTGTATGTATAAATGTAGTAAATATGTATGTACGTATATTTCCGTTATATAGAAAACATTGCAATTACACAACGAAATGTATGAACAATTTGCAAGAATACTAAAATAGGTACACTCATGAGATCTTTTTTTCCTTGTAAAGAATATCGTAGTGCTTCGTTAGAAGTGACTTCCGCTGCCTGTGGTCATCTGCGCCGAGCCTCGACCGGCACTGTAGGAAAAGAAATATTTATATCAGTTTAGTCATAAATTAGTCAAGTAGGTACTTGTTATTATGTATATATCTATGTATGTTGCAGAGTCGTAAGCATATCTGCAGTTTGTCCTTATATGATCTTGTCAATGTACCGATAAAAATAAAAACGTTTAAAGTACCTATATCCTTCAGTCTCGTAACACTGCACCACCGTGTACTGTAACCGGATGGAAAAAATATTTGCGGTAATACTAAGCGAGCCACGTTCAGAATAATGCACATGAAACACGTTATTATCCCTCATAGTTTTAAAAGAATGTATGTACATATACACATACGCCCTCCGACCAGATGGGATGACGATCTGCGAAAGGCTGCAGGCAGAAGCTGGTTGCGGCAAGTCGAAGACAGGGCGCGGTGGCGCTCTTTGGGCGAGGCAGATGTCCAGCAGTGGACTGAGATAGGC
>DWTO01004562.1:0-11437 GCA_018244755.1 Jemadia pseudognetus
GGACTGTTTATGGTTTTAATCTAGAAAATGTATATTTTTCTTTGACTTGACTTTTTTCATTGACTGTTAGGCGGTACGAAGTTCGCCGGGTAAGCTAGTATATATTTTTACCATTATATCATGAAGGTTTAAGAGGAGAAAAATTGACTAACTAAAAACCTGACAGCAGTCTGAAAACCACAGTTTTAAAGGCTCGCGGCTCAGCGTGTAACTGAAATGTGTATTTAAAGCGAGTATTCTGCACAAAATAATTATGCAGTCATTTTAGTTATCTTCGCCAACTAACTGTCTGCACCATTTGTCGCTAAATGTCTCATGAGACTGACTGTGGCTTATGTGACCTCTTACGTGACCTCTTACTTGATCTCTTACGTGACCTCTTACGTGATCTCTTACGTGACCTTTTACGTGACCTCTTACGTGACCTCTTACGTGACCTCTTACGTGGCCTCTTACGTGGCCTCTTACGTGGCCTCTTACGTGACCTCTTATGTGAACTTTTATATCACCTCTTATGTGACCTCTCATGGGATCTCTTATGTGACCTCTAATGTAACTTCTTATGTAACTTCTTATGTAACTTCTTATGTGACCTCTTATGTGACCTCTTACGTGACCTTTCATGTAGTTTTTTACCTACAATCGCACCGCTGGGAAATTCAACACGAATCCCACTGAGCCAGGAGTTCTTGATCACCACATTGTAGAAAATTCTCACATATCTTGAACAGACAGATTAGACACGGGCGACGTGGGAATCAAGTCTCTGAAGAGAGTGATGAATGTACAAAAATCACGTAAGGTGTGTAATGATATTCATATAAGTTTGATGTTCTGTGGTCTCTGCTGTCCCTGAGGACCTGGCGTAAAGTTATACCAATAATAAAGTCTTCGAAATGAATTATGATATAAATAATAAATGAATGTACGATTGAATACTGATCATCTAGTGAGTTTTATAAGATTGTGTAAACATACTTAGTTCCTACAATTTGCATTGCGACGTTCTCAGACTGATTACACCGCTTGCGACGGACAGTATTATGCAATGATACACATTCATTTCAACTGAAGCAAACGTGTTGTAAGATTTTTTTTGGAAATTACCAATACATAGTTACGAAATAATAAGTTGTGAAAAATTGTGGGCAAGATTAATATTTTATGTACCTATTATGAATATATTATTTTGCGTGTTTAAATATTTTGAGTTATTGACTTATATTTAGTGTAATATTATTTAGTGTAGGTATATATTTTTCCATTCGTCATAAATATAAAACTAAATCTCTCTATTATTTACACGTTTGTCTGAACGATGTTTGTTACGAACCGTAGATGACCACCGGAAAACTAGCCGGAAATTATAAGCGTTCTCTTTCTCGTTTATGCCGAGTTAATTGTAGCACTCATAAAAAAAATTATTCTCGTCTGGGAATTATTTATAACAGTTACATTCGTCTAGCGTTTTGCAAATATTTCTAACATTAAGTAATTAAAACAAATAAAATAAGATTTTAGTGCCTAAAATATATTTTTTTCAAATACATATAAAAAAAATCCATTCGATAGAGTCAAGTCATATTTTAAAAGCAACAAAACAACCTGTAAATCTTATTTCCGTGTTATATCAATCTTAATAAAGATTTAAAAAATATTTTAAGTTGCCTAAATAATGTTTTGTTAGTTTTTTTTTCCAAATGTAACCGTGAGCTTTAAGCCAGACTCAAGGTATTAGATTCGCACATGGATAAAATACCATTTTTTCATCATTTAATTGTGCCTAAAGTAACTACCCAAAATCCATCAGCTCTCCGACTATTACGGTTACTAGATGAAATAATGAGATTACCTGACAGTGACTCTAAATTTCCAACAATATTCCTGATATTTTATGTCAATATTACATTCGTGTGGTAGGTGGAGGCAGCAAGATTTTGAAAACATACGCGGCACGATATTTATCTGTTTATCGATTAATTGTATGTTATTATCACCTACATTTATTTACTCGCACACTTTTCCTGTATGTCAGAATGGTATGTCAGAAAAATACCTGTGATCTTGTAACCCTTATTAGCACATAAGTTTTTCTAATATCGATTTAATGATTGTATTCTAAAACTTTCCAATAACAAAAATTATGTTGTTTGATTATATCGATGGCTTCCAATTATGTCAATGATGCGACATAGGTCCGCAGTGACAAACAATTCCCTGGGGGACGTCAATACACAATTGATACAATTGTTTGTGAAGACATGATGGACGTACGCACTTTAATTAATAACGAAATCGATGTCTCTGTGTTGGAATACCTTCTAACCTTATGTAGTTCTTGTTTACGATTCTCATGGAAAAAATATAATAATATTTATATTTAACATAATATTTTTTAACTAAACATTATCTCAATATACCTACATATTACAATTGAATACTTAACCTTGACGCTAATTGTTAGACATCGTGGCAGACCTTAATTTTATACGAGCTAAAGTGGAATGTCTTGAACTAGGAGTCGACTTAAGAAAAAAAAACCTAAAGGTACATATTTGTTTGTTCAAAGAAGGCTCCCGCTGAGATTGAACCCTAAATCTCAGCGATGCGGAGAAACTGTTATTAAACCCGTAATTTGAAACTAAAATGTTCTCTAATCGTAATAGAGTAACTTTATATTAAAACATAGCCATATTAAAATTGAAACGATTGAATGATAACAATATGGTTAATAGTTTCAATAAGATACTTAATAACAGTTAAAATGTATGAATATGCGAGCTAAATTATTTTTCCCGCCCAAAGATTAGGTAACATGTTATTCATTAGATTTGAACGAACGTTTAGCATTAGGATATGTAAATATAATACAATTATTGCAATTAACATATTATGTATGAATAAATTTGTAGATTTTTAAAAATATCATTAGATGATATTATTTTTAAAAATCTACAAATTTATTATGAATAAAATCATTTAGTAGACGGACGATTTAATAATAGTAAGCAGGTGGCGTTTAATATGAAGAGCGGAGACGGTTAGTTTTTATTCATAGGTAATTATGTTTTTTATAGTCCATTATATTGTAATGAATACAAAAACTAGATTATTTGCATGAAGAAATAGATATTTATACATATATAAGCTATTAGGGACAGAAGAAACGTAAATAGACACTTTGGATCTCTCGTAAAACTGTCAAAATTCAGATTGATCCACTTAATATATAACCGTTTGTTTATAGAATATAAGTACCACGGATATGGTACGTTATATCATAATGCAAAATGATTTCATTGGCTTCCTAATGACATTACGATGTAGTCCGTTATCCACACGTACTTGTGTGGTTCACATGTACTTTGACATTGAACTCTATGTTAAATACTGGTTTGATTTGCAAATGACTCGGTAAGTACTAAAAGTACGATTAATTGCCAATAATATGGTATTTGTTATCGAATGAATGATCACTTGTGATAAATTTTTAAACGCATTTTTAAAGCAAACAGTCAAAAGAAGATTGTTTGATTCGTGTGGTTTTCAAGCGAAGAATTTTTCGTTTGAACATGAGCTGCGCTGTTATTACAAACTTGATACGAAGGATTAATTAATATCGGTATTATCCTACAAGCGCAGGTATAATTACTGATCGCGTTGCACTTTCTGTATAAGTTATTAACAAATCGATCTCTATCCAGAGCATAGAGATTTCCGCGAGAGCGGGAATTGGCTTGGAATGCAACAGGCACAATTCAACGCGCATTCGTATATTATTTTTAGTCGCTGAGGACCTAACTATGGATTACCTCTTATAGGGAACGGCTTCGTCATAATTGTCTCGGTAGTGGGCGGCAAGAGCCGCTGCGTCTCCGGCGACATTACACTGGTGCACAAGTTTAACTCATGTTTTTTACTGTCACTGTTGCTGTTGACGCCGCCGCGTAAACGCAGCGACGGACCGTTACCCGCGTCCATCTGCGCGTGCTATCGCGGCATGACTGAGTCTGACGGCCACGGACGCCACGGAGCGGAGCTAGCACGACACTACTGCACGGCCGACACAATCACCACTATCAGCTGATTTTGTGGAAATTTATGGAATAATGTGAAATAGCAACAATATTAAGCACCGTCTCACTCCTGCGCGTGCGCTAGGTTCGCCACTGCGCAGTAGTAGGTAGCTATTATGCGAATGATTCGCCCGAGCGATCTCTCGTTTCAAGTGCAAAGGCGATTGGAAACTACATAACACATAACTTCGCTCGCGAGCCCGCACGACCAATTCGGCGGAGGACGCGGATGAGACTAGTCGGATTTTGGGCAGATTGCCATTCTCACTAACAACGCGTCACAGCTTCCCCCTCGCATTGCACGTCGCCACAATGTCCGGAATTCGTCTGTGTGTGTCTGTTCCGATGCGCTTACAATGAATTAATTGTGTTCGTGATCACGTAGGACTTTGGGCTCGGTGGCTAAATACATACACATAGAGAAGGGAATACTACCAAACTAAGACACAAATCTAAATATGTAGTTTATGGTGATTTTTTAATTTACATCAAATAATTGTTAACATTCATATATCTGTTAATTAGCCGTTGGAAGTCCACTTTTGGAGCTGAACTGACTATAAATAATTTAGTGTCACTCCTTTAAAAGTAGACTGCCTTGTAGGTCGAATGGTTAAAACGCGACTGCCGATTGGGAGGTCCTGGGTGTAAATCCCGAGTCGTGCATTACTGGATTTTTGTAACTTAGATTTTCTAATAGTGGCACGAAGTCTGAATTTGTGGTCGGTGTATCGCAATAGGTTCACCACCTATTCTATAGTGAGATGTAAACGCCACTAATGAAACGTAGCTGTGTAATCGCTCCTTAGCCTACCTCTTCAGGGATTACAGGCGTCAAAATGCGTCTTGTTACTCCTTGAAAAGTAATTGCTATAAGAAGCAATATCGATTATTATATCGTGACGCAAGGAGCCCTACGGGGTACGAATGGAGCACTGAGTACCGAATACAGATCTGGCTGTTTACAGATCTGACGTCTTTCCTGCTCAATCCGCCCTTTTCAATTCATATTAATAATTTATCAATTGTCTAATAAATTTAAAATAATAATTAAATAACGACAATGAGTTCAAACAGGGTTGTAAATTTCCAAACTGTTTTTGGAGAAAAAAATTAAAAGCCAGTCCTTTAGTTAGCGTAAAACGATTCAAAAGTTATTATAATCGGCTGACAACTCTGGAGCGACGTGATCCAGTAAGTGTCTGGATGCATAAGTTCATTCGATATCAATAGCTAATCAATATTATCAGCCTGGTTTTTGCAAGCGCGATTGTTGAGTGAGCGGTCTTGTGCTTGACTTTGAGTCGGACAAAGTATTGTTGGATTTTTCTAACTTGAACTTCCTAGTATATTCCTAGTATGTGACGTATAGCACAATACATGGGGAGTACTGCACTCTTATGCTTAACCTTTCGGGAATACTTTAGATCATGTTACTTAAGACGTTGTATTAAGGGTGTTATCTGACTCATAGGAATCTACGGAATTTTAAAATGAATATTAGAAAGCGTTTCATTCAAAATGTTAGGTATTTTCGGAACGCACCTAAATCATTCGAAAATATACAGTTATGATCCAAATGCACAGATTCCTGTCGTGATTTCAATCCGCTATATTTTACAATACCTCCAGTTCTACAGATTAAAAATATCATTACCTAAATAAAATAATAATGAGAATTTTATAAATTTAGTAAATTTGTTAAATAAATTTTGGTTTTTTAATTAACTACACAGGTACCTACTTAAAAAGTGTCGTGTAAAGAATGAGAATTTTCATATAACAACATATGTATAACCTTGAAATTAAAAAGATTTCTCAGTATTTCGCGTTTCTAGCATTAATCAATGTAGAGACGAAATTGTAGAGATAATGATGATTTTACATTCATACATTGAATACAAATTTAGTAACTACAGTGAGGAAAACATTAAGCCGTACTATTCAGAAATGGTAATTTCTTAAATACAGACTTGAATCCATGGCATTGTCTTACATTGTCCATGTCACATTCATGTGGACTAGAGTTGCCAAACGCCCTATTTTTCCAGGACATGTCCTGGTTTTTGCATATTCTTAGGATGTTCTGGATATTTTATAAACAGCGTCCTGGATTCTAAAAACACCCTGTTAAGATCATATTTTAGAATTCGCGCACGATTTTCGCAATCATTATGTAACTTGTAAATGTTATTATTATTACATGGATTTCATTTATCCTATTTTCACTACATTAGTATTAACTATTATATATATTCTTCCTGTTTTGAAACTGAATCGTCCTGGTTTTTCCGACTTCCAATCCTAGTTTTTAAAACTTGAACTTGGCAACCCTAACGTAAACCAGTAAGGGCTTACGCAGTGCATAGGTACTAAATACATATGACTCATGTCGCTAGATTTACTTTACTGTTCGCCGTACAGTATGTATACGCGATTATGCCACCTACAGGACGGATCTGTCTAGTACTTACGACTAATTGGTAACGCGAACGCCGGCGCCGGCCTGTTAATATTAAAAAGAGATTACGAGATGTATATAATATCAAGATTAAGACTTATAATTGCGCTGTTAGACACATCATTCTTTGCAGCACAAGAAGCGTCAGGGGTATTATTTGCCACGCTGGCCAAGTGGCTGTCGACAGACCTCACACGCAATAGCGAGCCGGGATTTGAACCCAGGAACCCCCGGATGGGTGGCTAAATTCTAAAGTACTGAGCTATCAGTGTTCGTCTTATACCGTATACCTACGTTTTATTTGAATGAACTGTTTGTACTATCTATAATGGAAGGTAGAAAATAGTAGAAATGGGCGGGGGCGCGAAACGTGAATAAAATACATATAGCAGTTCTTGCGTATGTAATGTCTGACGTTAAAATATGTTTGCTGTAATGGCAAAATGATTGCAGTCTTGGCGAAAGTATTGGCTGTACGATTATAATAGGCAAACGGATCCGCTTATACTTGCCAACGTTCTAGCGGTCGTACGATTTCAACCTCTACGTACATATAGCTCGTTGAAACTGCACGCCGCGCGTTATCCCACATACTACATGTTCCTCAATACACAACCACGTATCAAAACTTACGAGTTCAAATATAACATGACGTTGATAGCTAAAACGGGGGTAGTGGGTTCGTTTCTCCTATTCTCACACAAGAAGGTTTATGAGATATGCATCTTTAGTTATCCGATGTTTGGCTGTAAAATTAAATTATCTTTATATGCATGTACCTACTTCGTTTATAATATGTAAGTTACTTTAATTTTATATCTGTGTAATTAAATGTCAATAAATACTTATGTGTGTTATCTGTTGGTTACTATGCACATGCTTTGTCTAGTTTAGGTATCAGATGACCATGTGTGAGGTGTCCTTAAACATTATTATGACATGTACCTACTCATTCTATCAGACTGTCCGCAAAAGCTAGATTGAACCGAGTCATTCATACAGTAAACCGTCGCGGACAACATCGTTGCTACACGACACGTATGGACTCAGAACTTGTCTCCGACTTATAAGTAATGCCTAAAACAGACGTTCCCGCGTTTTGAACTTAGAAAAATTTTATAATGGCCATAGTTAAAATACTGGACGGCGAATTTGTTGATACATTGTTTACTTTGAAGCTAAATTACATGTTCTGGTATTAAATTAGCGCAAGCGACAGTTAATTTACGGCCAAAATAGGTGTGATCGTGGCAGCGATCCAGGTCAGCCAGCCTCTTGCCTTTCGCGCGACGGAATTCTGCGACGTACGAGTACAACATTAGCGCGCCATATACATATATACAGTTTGTAACATTAAAGCACTATTAAATCATGGTTATATATAATAGGTATCGATCGTAGGTCCTTTTGTGCGTTACACCGGCTTGACTGTATTGTAAAGTGAGTGAAGTGACGTCGCGTCGCGCCTGTATTTATCCGAAGGGACAGGCAGAGGAGTGTATTACTTCTACTACACACTTCCACACAACTTATGTTATATGTCTCACCGAAAGGCGGGACATTATAATTGTTCACTAATTTGACAAATCTTTCATCTTTATGTGTATATTTTAGACTTAAAAAGATGTCGATAATGGTGACAACCTTAGGTATTTCATTCCATTGATTCATACAGATGTAATTTTTTTTTGGCTATTCATAAAAATAATAGTGTACGTACGTTTGACTGCCTAGTTGGTCGTGTTGGTCGTAAGTACGACTGCCGATCGGAGGTCCCGGGTTAAATTCCCGGGTTGGGGACCATAAAATTTTTCTACTTTAGATTTTCTATTAGTGGCTCGGAGTCTGGATGTGTGCTCGGTGCATGGCAATAGGCTCACCACCTATTCCAGGGTGCGACGAAAAACGTAACTGATGAAACATAGGATTGTCCTGCACTCCTCTGCCTACCTCTTCAGGGATTACAGGCGTGATGTTACGTTCGTTATATTGTGAGCGTTATGTATTTACTATTGTTCTATGCTAAGCTCCTGGTATTTCAGGACACGACGTCGTTCGGGGAAATATAACAATGGCGTGTTTGGTTCGGTTACTTGAGCTACTGTCATTCTAAACATACGCAAGTGTCTAAGCGTGGAGCTGCCTAGAAACAAAACATTCTAACAATTTCTAACTATCATCTACAGTTTCGTATAAATCTTATTAATAAAAGTGTATTACTAAATATGATGACATCATGCCTTCATCACATTTCGAAAGGGTAGCCAGAGGAGAGTAGCACCGCATCTCACTTTCACCACTTATAATATGTCCCATGGACAGAGGGGTTTGTTTATTGCCACACACTGGGCATAAATCCATTTTTTCTACTCCCCTACTACTATGATTATTTTGCCCGTCCCGGATCGATTTCGAGACCTCTTGCTAAGCAGTTGTATTTGCAACCACCAGAGCAACTACGCATTCAATTATAATCACTCGGTTCAAAATATAAGATTGAACTAAGTAAAACTAATTCAAGACACAAACAAAGAATATATTAAATAGGAATATATATTATTTTAATAATGTAACGTAAACGTAACTGGTGAAATGTTGGAGTGTACCAACTACATTCCTCTGCCTACCACTTCGGCGATTACAGTCGCGTTGTTACGTATTTTAATAACGTTACGCATAACTGTCATCAGAAAAAACAGTAAACGTAACATCACTATTACTAAATATAGAAAAATGAAATAGCTTTTCGACGGAGTTGCGTGGGTCCTCTCACGTAGAACTTTATCGATCAAACATTCTGTATCCGTTGCGTACGGTGTTCGACACACATTCGATTGTACGGTCGTTGCCGACGTGATTTTTATCTCGTAGTTGCCCAAAAGCCTTTCCAGATTTGGAAACCGATAGTTTCTATGACTAACCGACTATCACTGGGTGAGTATTGCTTGTGACAATATGACTAAGTGAGATTGAGTGTTATTTGATTGTTAATTACAATCAGTACGAAAAGGTGTATTGAAGTTACATTCATAAATTAAATTGTTTTAATCTGCGAGAATTTTAATTGCTTGTTAAATGTATTCAATAATAAGGCTAACATAATATTAACATGTGGAATATTTTATGTACAACATGTAAGTTTAAATACGACGATACATCTATTCTTGTGCTGTAATTGCAATACGGATAAATCTTAGGTCATCATTAAGCGTCTAATCAAGAATAAATAAATAATCAAGCGAAGACACGAAGATGAACAATGGGTGCGATCTAATTCTAGGAAATTAAGAGAAATTAACATTAATTTCAAGATGTACATGTTCAAATCTGTTCTCGAAACGGTACCCAAAACCCGTTCGCAGCTAGTCAGTGAATTAGAGCTCCCAGAGGATATAACTTCGTCTCCGTACATCTGTAACGAGCCTGACGAGTCTCTCACTAGGACCGATAGTCTCCCCTCCGTCAGTATAGACGATTACGAAGTAAATACTAGGAGCGCACTCAGCACAGATTCCAGCTTGGCCCTGTCGCGGGCTATGACGGATTCGGACATCGATTACGACAGATACAGAAGAGTAAGTGGTTGAAATATTGCACTTTAATACTGAACATGAATTTATACTTATTTTGCCTTATTGTATTACTTACTTCTTTAGCACCGTTTTCATTTTGCAATCATGACTAAAATGAGCTGGTCTTCATTTAATTTACAATTGCATCAGAAATGTCACTTAGGTATTTTCATTGCAAAACTTGACATAGACACAAAATCGTCATCTAAGGGTTAGGTTAGGTTATTATTTTCTTACAATGTAATATTTGGAATTATTTTTCCAGCTCAGAAGTAGGAGTTTCAGTGATCCCTGGCTACAGATGCGCGCTGCTCTTGATGCGTTCCCTCCCGGCTACTTAGACTCTCTCAATAGGTAAGGCAAATAGCTAAAAATAGATGTTGAAGCGATTTTGTTAAGAGAACCTGTTTGGTTGTAAAGGCTGTGGTTTTCATCTCAGTCATCAGGTATAGTAACGACACAGTAACACTGGCACGAATTAAACTTTAGCTAGCAATGTTACAAACAAATTATTCTAACTGGATTAATTAACACTCATAAACGGTACCTACTCGTACTGTTCATACAGATCAGTTCGAGATGCATAAAATGTATGGGCTGTATAGGTCACTTGTGGTCTCTGTCTGCTCATTTGCATAAAAACTGCCTTTAATTAAAAATATACAGGGATAGAATTAGCCTCGTAAATGTCTATAGTTGAACTTAGACATTGAGTACATTTACACATAATAGGTGATAAAACCCTTTGTCGAAGATTTGAGTGACATTCAGGTATGCCGTTTAATTAAGACAAGGAACGCTTCTGGGACAAATACGAATGCAGACATTTTAGATTTAATCTTCGCAATTTGTCCTCAACTCCAATTATAGCAATCATAACAAACATTCTATAAATGGTATTTACGGAATGAAAACAATATACGAAATAATTTTCTCTTTATAACGTTAAGTTTTTTTCTCTTGATAATTACGGCAGTCAGGTAATAAATTCCGTGAAGTAAGTACCTACCCACCTACAAATTTGATACTGACATTGTCAGTAACACTGTTAATTGTTTTGAATTTCAATGATTCAATGTTTTCCGATTAGGTATATCTAAAATACCAGACTGGTTTTATGAGCACCACCCATACTAAGTAGGTACCTACATGTTTTTACTTGTATGTATACCTATTTGTATGTATGTATGTGTCTATTTATTTGTATGTATCTATTCTTATGGATTAAGTATATATTGGTAATACTAAACATATATTTGTGCACTCTAAATTTGTCTCAATTTACAAATTTCCGTTCCATTCCTGGGTCTGCTGGAAGAGATTTGCTA
>DWTO01004563.1:0-11435 GCA_018244755.1 Jemadia pseudognetus
ATTATTATTTGTTATTGATATTTTCTCTTATCTCATGGAATTTGATGTCAACATCCCGGTTGTCATGACAACTATCATTGTCATTGCCTTCCAGCAGGTGGCGCAGTTTGTCAAGATTGTTCAACAGTAATCGTTATATCTTCCGTTCCTGTGGGATTAAAACTATCCTTTGTTTTTTCTCGGGTTTCAAACTATCCGCGTATAAAATTTAATCTAAATCGGTTTTAGGCCCAAAGAAGAGACATCGGGACAGACAGAGTTACTTTCGCATTTATAATATTGGTAAGGATTATATGGGAGGAACTCTACATTGCACTTAGGGGTAAGGGGTCACGTAAGGGGTCAAGTAAGGGGTCATGTAAGGGGTCACGTAAGGGGTCACGTAAGAGGTTTACTTGTAAATACTTTACAATTCAAAGGCATGCGCGATGCGAATGCGCGTTTTTGCTTATACGATATAAAAATAATCTGCTTAGAATTCTCCTATTCCTTTCATGACATGTATATAAATATACAGAATATATATACCAAACTAGCCCATAAACGTATGTTTAAGTACAAAAAACCAAATTATCTTGGTATATCTCAGTTTTAACTATTGAACCGGTATCTGTTGTACCACAGACAAGAGGAAGTTATCCCGAAGTTCTGTCTATGTATATCTAATGCGGTGTACCTATTCTATTTGAAGTTTGTTTCCATTCAACTTCATCCTGCTGAACGACGTAATGTTTAATGCCTTTGATTTAGAAAACAGCTGTTCAAATCTGTTTCGACGTAGATTGTTAAAGGGGTGTTGAAGTCAAAATGGATTCTTATATTTAATTGTAAGCTCATCGCAGCTTTGTATGAATATTTGGTTGCTAAGCCGGATTGATTTGTGGTTCCCCCGTTGTCTGCCCTGCTATTTATAATATTATAAAAAACTGCTAGTCTCTTTCTTAATTTTAAAGATAATATTTACAACACTATAGAAAACACGGCACTATAGAATTTTTCTAATTTAGATTTTCTAGTAGTGTTTCGGAGTCTGGATTTGTGCCCGGTGCATGACAATAGGCTCACCACCTATTCCATATTGGGACGTAAACATAACTGGTGAATTGTGGGAGTGTACTACACTGCTCTGCCTACCTCTTCAGGGATAACAGCCGTGATGTTACGTATGTTAGGTCCGACACTCTCAGTCAGCCACATATACAACCATCGTGAATATATAATAATAATAAAAATATCGCGCCTATTTCCCGTAGAGGTAAGCAGAGATTGACAATTTCCACTCGCTATTATCTCGGGAGGCCTCTTCCTTCACGTTCATTGAAGTCCCCACGCTCGTCGTCACAAATATATTACAACTTACAATGAAACGCGCGAATCTATTAAACTTCGTCTTAACAGTTCGCGGCGCTGGGGCCCGCCCACACATAAACTGAACGCTTTGTCTGTCCGTCCGTTTGTATCTCGGGAACGTGATTATTTATATGCAAAACGGCGAGGCGACAGATTTGTTTGTTTGTATATGTGTGTATGTATGTATGTTTCGAGTAGTACAGAATACAGTTATAAAGGGTAGGCAGACGTGTGATACTAAGGGGAACTGAAATCCAAACTCCGAGCCACTAGAAAATCTCAGTTAGAAAAATCTGATATTGCCCTACCCGGGATGAACCCAGGACCTCCCGATAGGCAGTCGCGCTTGCAACCAGCACGACCAACGAGGCAGTAAATATAGAAATACAAATAGATATTATTTACACCCAAACACAGAACAAACACTTCTGCTCATCACACAAATATTTATTCTGAGTGGAAATCGAACCCACGACCCCCGGAAGAACGGTTGTTCCACTAACTACTGCACCAACAGGTTAATCAAAAGATGGTGAAATTATGAGTTTGTGGATACAGGAATATCATCGAATTTTTCATTCAGGGTTTGTTTGAAGACGCGGTGAGCTACTGAGATTTAAGATTGCATCGCCACAGTCCGGTTTCGAGCGTGTGGGGTAAGTAGACGTAACTAAGATTGTCTAGTAGTGGCTCGGAGTCTGGATATGTGCCCGGTGCATGGCAATAGACTCACCACCTATTCCATAGTGGGACGTAAAGGTAAACTCCTTCGCCTGCCTCTTCGGGGATTACAGGTATGATGTTACGTATGTGCATTACATAATACTGTCACGCCTATTTCCCATAGCGATAGGCAGAGATTAAGATTTAAACCTGACTTCCTTCGCCTTCTACATTCGTTCAGATCGTAATTCATGATCGTCTGTTGTAGAACACTGTGGATAGAGGTTGAAAACAGACACAACTACAGTTGGATAGACCCTCAAAAAGCGACAATGCCAATAGACCCTAAACAAGCGACAATTTGGATAAGCTCCAAAAAACACGTGGGCAGACCAGTATAAAAGCGACAGTGTAAATCTACCCTACAAAAGCGTCAGTGAGGATAGACCCTAGAAAAGCGACAGTGTAAATAGACCCGAGAAAAACAGTATTGTAGATAAACACAAATTCCGACAACATTAATTAACAGACCTCAAAAGTAACAATGTGGAAAGAACTTGAAGAGACAAACCCAGTGTGGATAAACCCTAAAGAAGCGCAATTTGGATAAACACAACAAATGCAATTTTGCAAGAGCGACAGTATGCACAGACCTCACAACACTCCACAAGCACGCCAGTGCGGACAGATCTCAAAACAACTCGTAAATAACGCGCCGAACGCATACAAAACATGGGCCCATTTGAAACGACGCCGCGGTTGATGGAAACAAATGCGCCGTAAGGAGTTCGCTCGTAATTATGTTATATTAATAAATAATTGCGTTTTCGGACAGGCGCGTGGGTCTGTCAGAACAAATGAGACTTATAATGACCGTCTAAATTCAACTCGTCTTCATCGATCAAGTGCACACGTACTAGGTTGCATGTGTGCGTGCACTTTGTATGTGTGAATACGGTAATAAACTTTACTTCAAGGTGTGAGTTGCCTCGGGATGTTTTACAACACCGTTCAATAGAGGTGAACAGAAGGATTTGAACCCAGAACTTCCAGGCGAGAAGCACTCGATACCAAACCACTACGCTACCACAGATACAACAGAGAAACAGAAATGAACACTGAACACATTGACATAAATAATGTTAATCCAACCCAAGACATTCCACAATTAGGAGCGGCGGAAACAAAACATCCACTAATTAAAAACTCGTTATGTTCATTGGAAATGTCGTAAATCATCCCTTTTGAAGTTGAATCGGCTGGTGATTTGGTTCCGAGGGCGCGGGGTGTCGGTTACGATGTTATGCTCGGTCGTTAGGGCTATTACTTATTTATAAAGGAAACTTCACGCCTGTATTCCCCCAAATCGTAGGCAGAGGAATGCAGTACACTCAAGTTTCAGCAGTTATATTTAAGTCCCACTATGAAAAAGGTGGTGAGCCTATTTCTATATACTGAGCACTGAGTTACAATTATAATATCTAAATTAGAAAAAACCCCGTAGTACTCGACCCGGGATTTGAACCCAGGACCTCCCGATCGGCAGTCGCGCTTGCAACCATCACGACCAACGAAGCAATCACGCGAACAATGAGGCAGCAAAATAAACACCGCGATATAAATTCAAATTGTCTTGCTTCTACTAATTAAACATTTGTTATTAAAATAACTTAAATTAACGAAAGGTAGGGAAATAAATCATATAAAATAATTCAACGCAGCAACAACTCGGCGAAGGCCTTCGACTGAACTAATCAAACAATTTATCAAAAATTATAATCGTAATTTATTGCTACCTATGAACACGGTAAAAAATACTTAGTTAGCTTTGATAGACTATTAACCTTTCATCTCGAAGACGCATAATTTAATAAGTTCTTATGATATATGGCTCGGGGTGCGCCAGGGTAATGTATTGGGCCCGATTTATTACCTAGTAAACGGACAAACGTAAATTGGCCTATCTTTAAGTTTTGTTTGAGTTAATATATCATTAAGATATCTTTGGAATGTCTTTTTTCTAAACAAGCTTTTATACAATCGAAAGACACTTCAAAAAATTTTGATAGACAACCGATAAAACCGACCAGTTTGTACCTCTAATGTCTCAAAGGAATTCCTCGTGGTTATTCTAACTGTGGGAATCTCAGGTAAAGTTTTAATCCTATTCAAGGTCCGATATAGATCTGACACCGCAGTAAAAAGTTCCATATAGAAAAAAAGTTTTAGTGACGCTAAAAAACAACGTGAACTACGTAAAATAAGTAAATTAGATAATGCCTGTTTAATACGGATAATATTATAAGTGCTTAATTAAACTCTTTCACATTTATATTAGCTGTATCGATTTTGATGGAATTTGAACAAAATCTCATTATTATTATTAAAAATATGATTAATGCTAAAATTCCACCATTTATTTTTATCGTTTTTCTACATACATATATGTATACAATTTCGCTGTACTGTACCGATTACGATAAAATTTGTCATCGAGATAGGATTGGCGAAAGCAAAAGCCTAATTAAAATAATCGTTCTAAATCAACTCCATATAAAGGGATGAAAACTACAATTAGTACTATTCATTAATATAGAAACAGACTAGAAATTTATAAAACTTTTACTGATAAAGGGTGTTTTGGGGGTTAAATTTAAATTAATAGCAAGGCGACGTTAAAGGTCCAATTTAGGGGCATGTTTTACCTGATCGTAATCTTAATTTAATGCGTTAACATTGATAAATTAAGCCGGGCGCGGACGTGGTTTGGTTAAAAGTGTTTTTTAACTAGATAACACGTGACGTTCATTTGTGACAGGCCTTTTTGTGACAAGAGCTTGTGAGGCGTGCTGTTGGAGAGGCCTGTGCCCAGCAGTGGACAAAGAATACGCTCGCTGATCATGATGATGTCTTTAGAGGAGAAAATCGAAGGGTTTTTATGCACGATTTAACTTTCTACTGTTATTTATTTTTAAAGTCCCACCAGCACTGATTCCATATATTAACGCCAGATCCCTCGCGGGGTAGACAAGGAGCGTCGAATACCAAATGTCTTCGATTCTTCGCTCTTCGCGTCTCCCACATCCATCAATCTCTTGGCACACGCTTCTTTATCTGATATTTTTTTACCCAACGCGTCCCTGACGCAACACTAGACAGGGGCCCGTTATCGCGAGTCGACAAACATTGTCGTCTGTCGCGTCTCGATGAAGTTTAAAGTGTGATACGGAGGAGATCCAACGACCAATGTGTCACACAGCGAGCGATGAACGATCAACTACTTGATGACGTAATATAATTGTGTCAGTTTACCAACTTTTATGCAAGTCAAAATGATATTTGATTTCTGTGCGAGGTGTTGATACAAAAGTAGTTGTTAAATAAAAACCCAGCTTTTACTATTGCTCCAAGAGTGGTCGAAGTTGAATAGTAATTTATTCCACTTTAAGTTTGAATGTTATTAAGGCTCTTATGTCGAAGAGTACGCCTCTGTATATCACTACTCTGTGCTCCTGTTTGAGCGCAGACTGCTATCTGACATTGTAAGAATGAACGTAAAATATGAATGTTTTATATGACAAATGTGACGGCCTTATTGGTTGGGTGGTTCTAAACAGAACGGCTGATCGATAGACCCTGGGTTCAAATCCTGAGTCGGGTACTATGGGATTTTTCTAATTAGATTTTCTATTTGGAATTTCTAGTAGTGGCTGGGAGTCTGGATATGTGCCTATTGTAGGGCAATAGGCTTACCACCTATTCCATATTGGGACGTAAACGTAACTGATTAAACGTGGAGGTGTTCTACACTCCTCTGCCTACCTCTTTGAGGATTACAGGCGTGATATTACGTTTAATTTGTTACGTATTTGTAACATATTATATATGAGTTACCAAATCTCCTCCATAGTTATCCGGATCGTAGCTAGCGGAAACATATCTCTGCTTACCTCTATAGAAAGTAGGTGCGACAATACATACATGTGAAATCTAATATTTATCAAACTTTATAATATTCACACATTAACACTATTTTTTGCACTTGTTAATTTCTAACCGCGATATTTTACGACAGTTAAAAGTGAAAATCTGTGAATATAAATATTTACGATACATACATACTTTACATACTCGCGAATGTGACAAATGTTGAATTTAGGAGCACACAACTCTGTATCGATATTCGACACTCGGTGCTTTGTGCCTGCCCCGTGAGGGCTTTGGCGTGGTAATATAATAAGAATTTTAATAAAATATGCACACATGTACGTAACACAGCGTAATATCGCGCTTGTAATCGTCGAAGTGTAAAACACTCTCACGTTTCACCAGTTACGTTTACGTCCCACTATGGAATAGGTGGTGAGTCTATTGCCATGCACCGGGCACAAATCCAATAGCAAGTGATATTTAAACTTAAAACGGACATTTTTAAGAGGTGCGCGCTAGGGTTTGAACCCGGTCTCCCGGAGTGAAAGGTCGAATTTCAAACCTGCTATCACTGCTTTAAGAAAGTCATGAGTTTAAATTAAATTTTTTTGTGGTATGCGGCAACTAAATATTTAATACAGTCAAGTGTATGCGGCTGAATTTACCTCGCATGGAGTACGCCAGCATAACATGAGCTAGTTCTTTTATGAAAAATTCTCAAAATGAATACATTAAGGAGCTCTGAATATAATGGCCGCGGACGGTTGCGGAATTCGGCTTGCTAGCCCCCGCTCCGGCAAAGTTATTAAACCAAACAACTATTCCGTAAATAGAACTTAGTGAAAATAACTTTTGTATACAACGAAATTTACTTTTATAAAAGGAAATTTCACATAACGTACATTTAATTTTTATTCTGTATAGAGAAATGTTCAGTCATTATGTATCTACATGTGTAAAGGCGGGAAAATCATTAGTTTAGTTTTTTGGGTCTTTTATTATGAAATATACATTTTATAGAATTGTTCAATAATAGGTCAATACATGAAAAATAGTGTATTTTTCGGCTATAATTATTTTGTGTATCACTGTTTGTTTCATACTTGAGCCAATGCTGTGCTGTTGCTTCTTGCCTCAACAAAAAATATGATTGCAATATCGTGTCCTACGGTGAACTTCATATTTTACTGGATTATGGGGCTTTGTGAAGGTAAACTTTTTGGCATCCGGCTTGGTCTTATTCGAGCCTCGGTTTCGTGTAACTAATAATTATTAAAAAAAAATGTTTTTATAGTTGCGTTGTATCCGCGATTCCATTACTTGCTTTAAGTTGAAACCGTACGCTTAAGATATTACAAATTGAAAGCGTCTAAAAGCATTTTAAAATCATTCGGGTAAATATCGCTTGGTGATTCATGTTCCACAATTTTTCAATGAGTTTCCGCACATTTCGATCTAAAGTTATTCTACATTGATATAATACGCTGGGCACAAGTCCAGACTCCGAGCCACTACTGCAAATATCAACTAGAATGTCGAAGATAGGAAATCCAATATGACCCGACCCAGGAATTGAAACCAGGATTTCTCGATCAGCAGTTACCCTTGCGACTGCAGGACCTACGAAGCAGCCAGTGATATTTTGTACATTCGTACATATCAATAAGTTGTTTGCATCAATTCAAACACAACAATCTGTCCGCACATTCACGACAAAGACATGCCATTTGTAATTGTTAATCACTAAACCCGCGGATGAGTAATAGTCCGAATCGTGCCGTTTATAATTGGCGAATTATTCAGATGATTTATTGATGCGGACTCTACGGGTCGCTGTAAATCTGTATGATATTATTGCTGTACAATAAATAATCGTTGGACCGTCTTCGGAGGTCCGTCAGCCGATGGAACATTCTTACGTCCTTATAACAAGGATGACGAGTATATTTAGAGGTGTATCGAAATGGACATGTCCCTATAAAGAAATATATCGAGACTTTGTCAATTTTAAGTATCGGTATTAGTATGTGTCGGGGCGGAGTAACAACACATTCCGCGACCTCTACCGGGATACTTGATGTCGTAAGAAGCGACTGGCAGATCGCGGCTGGGCAGCTGCATAGTCGGTGCGAAAAGCTATGCTCTGCGATCCCCACCATTATGTGCATAACCTCTCAGAGAGGCCGATGTCCAAAGCGGGCTGCAATCGGTTGCTCATAATAATGATGATCGGGTTTAAAGTAAGATGACATCTATAACCATTCCTCAAATAAACTGGTTGAAATCCATTTTGATGGGTGGAGCATCAAATTCACGTGTTTTAATTAAATGAATCTTAATATATATACCTATATGCTTTAGAAAATACGTCGAAATTAAACATTCAAGTTTGAAACTTGATCTAATTGCTCTTTAGTAATATGTGGGCGTTAGAATTAATTTCGTCAGATTGCCCACACATGAACTTTTAAATACGAAAGTGCCTAGCTACCAAATTTCATCCTATTTTATATATAATATAGATTTTAGAAAACGCTCTTGAGAATGTTGTCGGCAAAGGATGTCAAGAGTTATCAAAGCAAACTTTTAAAGTCGCGTAGGAACCGATTTTACGCTTCGATTTTTATAAGAACTGCTTTCAAAAATAATCCGGTTTAAGTATTTTTATTAAAAAAACACGCAACTGCTAAAAGTAATAGTTAAATCTACGAAAATATGAGTATATAAAGAAAATTTGATGATTTAGTTCTTTAAATGTATTTCCCTGCTCTGGAGGTACGCAGCTCTCTGGGGGTGACGTTAGCGTCGTTGACGTTGGTCTAACATATCTGCTTCCACATATACCTACAATGAACCACAGATACCGACAGACCGGCCCAAATTGTTATTACATTCATATTTTTCCACACTTTCCCATTTAGATGGACCTATGGACCTATGGACCTATGGACAGTACCTACAGTTCAAAAGAAAATTGCAAGTTGTTAATTAAACTACAGGTTTTTTTTATCTCAGCTGCGAATCATAATTTTCTAATTTTCGTTTCAGCCTCTGGTTTTGTTCCTAGAAGGGATCGGTGCAATGGTATATTCGGCATTTCGACGCGACACGTGACGGTCTGCCGACATACGTACGAGAAGCAGGTGGAATGGCGATGGTCGATGCGTGCATGATAACCCGGGCCATTATAAGCAGTACTGATACATGGTACAGCCGTACAACCGTTTCGATTTCTGTTCAGGCCGGTAGCAGAATGTTCTAGATTAAATCGACGTATTGCAGGTATGGTGATTTATGAATTCTGCTTCTGATTTATGAATTCTGGTGCTTAAGAAGCCACCCAACACCAGGTCATGTTTTACATTTATGCCACAATACGGGACTCAGTCCTTTTTATAAATCAGTAGTAGTGATTCCATAACCAACAGGTAAGCGAAGTAATTATTTAGTTTCCCTTTGTCCGTAAAAGCCGTAAGCGTGCATCTCTAAGCTAATTAAAATTTGTAAGTTTCCGCGTAATTCGTGTTACTCTCATACTTGTGGATTTAAACAATTACAACTCATTAAAATGCGCCGAGCTTCGCTTTTGTAATGCAAATCCATTGTTTTTATGCCGCCTCTGGATTCCGGTATACGGCACGGGATACTGATGTCGTTAATGAGATCGTAAAAGTCTTACTGTACGAGCAACGCGCATTGAGGACAGAGTGTCGTCGGATTCCAATTTAACTTTCAGGCTTAGCAACAACTGTTATTGACAATGCAAATCGACTTGAGTACAAACATGTTTGTCATTGATTGTGGGTTCTCTAACATACTTTGTTCTAAAATTTAGTATTGCGAAAAATTCCAACGGGTACATTGTTTCAAATTAACCAACATGGAATGACCTTATTTTCAATAGAGTAAAAACGAAGTTTGTAGGTACATACTCATATTATTGTGGCGTGTTATAATTTAAAAATGGAAATTTGCAAGGGATTTCAAATTAACTTGCTATTTAATACAGTAAATTACTAATGTTAAAAAATATTTTGAGCGTGCATCTGTTCCGATTAGCGTCAAACACTGTTTAATGCTCTTGGATTTATTTGATATGGGTATATGACATCATTTCAATATCTAGACCGGAGAAGCATGCCAAGTCAACAGTCAACTCGCAACTGACAATTTTAAATCCACAATAAATAGCAAACACAATTTGTAGACGTGAAGAGATAAATCTTGATTCTCAACGAGGTTCCCCTCTCCAGGGAGGGAATTTCGCGGGAGTTTGATTTGATTCTTGGAATGTGGCGTCGCGCGGAAAATATTGCAAATTCGGTTTGGATTGAGTACAAGCTTGCAACAGTCGATGAATCTATCTACTTATCTATGAATATCACTGATTCACACACCAGTATGATAAACGAACACAGTAAAACAGGAAGTTTACTTTTGTAATGTTACAAAAATAAAAAGGAGGTTTCCAACTTTTCAATATATGTTAAGGCGCTGAATATATAGATAGATGTTTGAATACAAGATACATATTAAAATTTAGTTTTATCTGAAGCTTATCATTATATAAATATGTATATATATTTCTTCTGTCGGTGTGTTTGTAACTGGGCTCTTACTAAGCTGCTAGACCGATTTTTATTAAATTTTATCGACGTGATTTAGTTGATTCGAGAATGGTTTAGAAAATGATTTTTTAATAAAAAAATCTGTAGTTTAGTTTTAGGGAGTCGGAACTTCGAATTTCTTTCAGCAGGTGGCGTTCGTGGTAACTATAGTAACCGGCGTGTTGTTCAAAATTGTAATATTCATTGTTTTTGTTTTTACGCGTATCAGTTATTGCGTCATAGTCTTGTGTTGTGGTTACAAAAGATTACATTACAAAGTAAACATTGTATAGTTTAATTAAAAAACATCAGTGTGTGAACGTGTAGATCTAGTATCGAAGTAAGTATTTTATTATGTATGTACATACGTTCATTTAATAATAACTAACTTTATGAATTCAAATTGTTTAGTTCTTTTTTGATTATATGCAACTTAAGAACTATTGAAATCCTCAAACTAATAAAATTTCGCCCACACTCCTGCCAGTTTAACATCAATAGTAACACATTTATGTCTATTGCATTTGTTACAGAACAATGCCACGTATACGTGGACGAGGAGCAAATATTGTCCGACACACACAGCGCGCACAAATAGTCCGTAACTGTCGGTTAAACAGAACGGCAGAAGATCGATTGACGGTCACTGTAAATGTAAGAGAACGCGATGCAAAGAAACGTGCAAATGAAAATTGAAAGTAAACGTAACTTCACGCCTGTAATCCCCGAAGAGGTAGAGAGTTTATATACTAAATTGAAAGTATTACAATTAAAGCTAATGCATTGAGTCAAAGAGAGGCAGCACAGCGAGGAACCGATGCCGAGGCCTAAATAGACAGCGTGGGGAAACATCTAATCTAATGATCTAATTACTTTTAGTTATAT
>DWTO01004564.1:0-11435 GCA_018244755.1 Jemadia pseudognetus
GGGAAGTATTAAGCCCATATGTGTCGTTCCTAAGTAGGTACCTACTAACTTGAATACCATTTTTATAATAGATGTTACAAAAAATACTTTATACAAACAACTGTGATATGAACATGACAACAATGACGAATTTATTTAGTTATTTCTAATTCCTTACTTAAATTCACAATAGCGTGAGGACTGCGTCGAGCCATGTAATACGTGTTTAGACTATTTAAACTTGATTTAAACAGTTTTCTATGAGGGGTATTACTTTTATTATCGGCGACACGAGTGATTATACATTTTATTCTACTTAAATATGTTGCACAATATATATTTACTTATTTTTATAAGTTAAATAATCAAAAAGCAATGTCAAATAAAAATAAAGAATAAAAAAATGCGATGGTAAATTTCAGTCGTGTAATTTAACGGCAAAGTTAAAATGAACGTCACTTTCTTCGAGCGGATGTAGATCTGTAGAGAGCTTTCGCTGTCGTTACGAAACACCTTTTGCTTTATATTAACGAGCAAGTATCTAATCCTTTTGCTTTTATTTACAGTAGATATGTTAATAATATTTATATCGTTCCATAAGTATTGGTAGATATGCCGCGGGTGGAGCTGCAGCATTACAGAACAAGATTATATATAAATGCCACGATATGGACAGCTGCACGCGGGTCAGAGTCACCGTTGACCTAGAAAGCTGGTCTTGCCCAACTGTGCACGGTTTTGACCCGTGTAAAATATTCCCGGGCTGTCCTTAACTTACTTGTTCTTAGGACCGGACACGGTCTTTTGCATATTTTACATCGATTATAATCTTGTATAAGCTTCATTCAGTGTAGTTCTAACGTCTAATTTATGGTAATGTCATTGACTGTCCTCAGTACGTAACTTCAAAGAAAGCGTCTGTAAGCTAGGTTGGTGTTGTGATATTACATACGGTGCCTGTAAATGTTTCTTCTGGTGGAAATATTAAACAGAAACCTTTTATACACAACTGTAAGTACATAGTACTTCAGAGTATTTTTTGCGAACAGTTTTCATGTAAATTGCGAATCGTAATTATATTTTAAGGCGGCAGATTCATGCATGATTTCATTCGTTGACAGTTTATATTGATTAACGATTGTCAATTAATGATCATTTAATGATAATTTACATACATATGTACATATCTTCACGTCAGGTCCTTCTCGAGGTAGGCATGGAGTACGGAGTGTCAAATAAGAATATTAAAAATAACATAATAATATGTATTTATTTAATAAATATCAAGTGATAATTTCTTGTATAAAAACGTTAAAACGTAAAATTAAAATATTTCATCATTTCATATGAAACAAATAAACAAGACTTTTTAGGTCGATTTCTCTTTGTTGTATTTTATATAAGTGAAAAAAAAATTAAAACCGTTGCATAACATAGTACGAATGCAACTCTCGTTGAATTAGCTGTGGACGCAGCGCAGATTATAAATAAATCGATGCATGTCAAACATGCGCGGGAAAGTGCAACGTGATTGGTATACGGTATGATCTTTCACTTTCTACCCGAATTTTGCGACACTATCCACTGTTATTTCTAGCCATTTTTGTTTAAACAATGTTCGAATTGTTTTGATTGCGGTATTAATAGCTAAATCGTTTAGTGGCTATGTTAATCTGTGACGTTTTTGTAGTCAAAGGGAGAACATGGATAGGAGAATTGTATGAAGTAAAAATATAATTTATGTAAACGACTGTTCATGTTATTTTTATTCGGGTACAACTATTTAACTTGTGTTGAATAAAGTAAGTAAGTAAGTAAAATAAAAGTACAATCTAGTAGTAGTATAGACTTCTTAAAAAAATTATATACAAATATCTTTATAATATTTATTTATTAATCTATTGAAGGTAACTTTTCTGAACTGTGCACTATTTTTCAGAAGTTAATTTATTTTAGTGTATTGTATGTCGAAAAGAAAAGCGATAGGAATATCCAAAAACTGTATGGCTATTCCGAAAATGTATGTATGTATATAAAACGAAAGATACAAAAGGCCGCGTTGATATTTTTAGACTTAGAGATAATGATTTAATTTGTCTTGACGATAAAAATCCAAGCAATGACTAATTAGTCACATCGCTTACACCGTTCCGCTCATCTTTGACTTTGCTCTTTCCAAATATGTCTTAATCTTAGCATAGGTTACCCTTGTGTGGCAATTTTAAAACTACATTTTCTCGCGTAGGTCTGCCCGCGCTTACTTTACGGATATTGCAAATTCGAACACATTGTACTTTAACTTTTTTATTTACTTTTTTCTAAATCCGCAATCCGCAAATATAATTGTTATACTAAATACGAATCAGGGCGTGACTTTTACACAATGCGTATTTTTACAAACGGACAAAAATGTAATAAAACCGATATTGATGTTATGTGATTGACCAGGTTGTACAGTGGTTAGTCGAATTGACAGCTGAGTTAAAGTTTCTACTTCGATTCTTGCTCAAGACAAATTTTTGCGTAACTACATAGAATGAGTGTTCTTGATCGAAATGTAAATAAAAATTATACCTGCACATAAGTAAGCATTTAGAAATTTATGTATGCATGCTTAGCAACTGTGTGGTATTGCCGTAGTTCAAAAATGGCTTAATTTGGCATAAGAAGGTTATGACTGAGACTAACCAATATATTAATTTATTATTATTAAAAAATGACAAGTTTTTTAGTAGGTTCGAGTCCCACACAGAAAAAATATTTATTTGATGAGCACTAGAAATTGTTCTGTATCTTGGCGTAAAAAAATATCTATGTAATCTATGTATATTTAAATATATACCTTCCTGTTACCAAAAAATAAGCTTGATGCTTAATTTATAATCAGATTGCCCCTGTGTGGAGATGTCGAACGTTATTATTATCCCAATTTTAACAAAGATTTTCCAATTCCGTCACCATCGTCCGCTTAGCCTGCTTAAAGCAGTAAGGTCAAGAGCAATCGACGATTCGAAAATGAATTGTGATGACGTCATCCTTCAACATATCCTGATTCATTATGCCTAACCTGCGTATTTAAAATAGCATTCTGTTGTTGTTATTAGGTAATATTATTATTGTTTATTACGCTGGATTACTGACTAAGTTACCAGTGATCTATGAGTACTAAATATCATTGTATTTACGGACTGCGCGTGTTTTTCTACATTCGGACTCTGTACACATACTTGAGCATTTTGTGAGGTGTTAACATACCCAAGAAAATTATTAGAAGACGTTCAGGATATTATATTTTATTTGTAATCCATGTCGTATCTATTTTATTTGTAATCCGTAGCGAACTTATTTTGTTTATAATCTGTAGGGTATCTATTTCATTTACCATTATCTTACGCTGTAAATCTACGAAGCTTGTTGTTCTTGTTGTTCAGGCTTTATACTATTTGTATTTTGTATCTCTCTCTTGTTATTTTATCTATATTTTGTGGTCGTTTATTTTTACCCGTTCTCTGTGGCCGCGTATTTTATTACTTTTCTTTGACAGGTAAGAATGCTTCGCTAGAGTAATGTGATATACTTTTACTTCTATCAAATTATTTTTATTTATCGTCAGTCGATACTCTTGTGAGTGTTTATTGGATTACTTTTCCTTCGTGTCATATAATTTATTGCGTAATGTATTCCAGTAATTTCTATGTGTTATTATTGGTGTTACTATATCGACTTCTAAGCGAGTAAAATCCAGTAAACGCTGTGGGTAAAATCAAGTACCTATTTCATGTAAAATGTAAGGCAAAGCAAGGGCGGGGGAAACGATTTAAAAAATTAATCTAATTCGTGTTAGTAGCTAAAAGCCTTCGATAGCTTTGTGAAGCTGTTAAAAGCCATATTCGTGCAATCCTAACCTGTGACATTTTAAAGTAGCTCGTTATTGATACTAGATACAACCCAGAATTTTGTATCTGTTGTAATTATTTTATTCTAACATTATGTTAGAATAAAATAGCCTGAAGTAAAAAAACTTCTTTTAAGTTTGTTTGAACCAAGTATGTTATGTTTTCTTCAGAATCCTAAATTCTCTACATGTCAGTAGCTTTTTATTAAAACATGTTGCTGTTTTTTGATATTAATAAATATGATAACGACTGACCACTATTACCTACTTATTTACAAATTTGACAACCATAGACTAAAAGCTCTTTTTTATTTAATGCGAAGAGAATCAATATGGCATTTAACTTATTGATAAGTTAACCTTGTCTAGAATACAACGTAATAAGTTTATAGCACCAAAGATATTTTTTTTATACTGTCATCATATTAAATATTCGTAAGCCATATGAAAATGATTACATAATATTGTTGTGCGAACAGGTGTTCTCTTTTGTTTCGCATGACATCTATGACGACTAAATTAAGAATTGAGATTCGTATTTAAAATTAGTGAATAAAATCGAATGTTTAAAAACGAGAAACCATTTACTGATCGAACGAATATTATTCAGCCATTAAATTGATGGAATCTTTTAAATAAGTTTGAAAGATTAGGACGTTTCCGATAGTATCTACTCTACCAAACGCCAACCCAATATGACATTTGAAGATCAACTGTTAAACAAAGGTTGTCTTATTTTAGAACATCTATTTACACCTCGTTAAAATATTTCCCTTTTCAATGTGTAAATTGCATACCGCAGTCATTAGGTCATCGGTAGTCCTGGATGATACCTAGTTATATTATCAAAAGCAAATGGTTATTTTATTCTCACAATGCACACATCGTAAGGCGTAGAATCCAATGGTCATTAAGTATTCTCAATAGCGCATGGCCTTTGACAAGGCCGGCAGATGAATATTAAATGTCAACTTTGACATTTTGAAAGAACTGGTCGGCTATGTTGCGAAATAATTTGGAGTCGGGGAATTTGGCCAATCACTAACAACGCGGATGCATTAAGCTTTGTCGATTGTTTAAAAAAAGTGCAATAAAAAATTAATTTGTAAGTATATACTAAATATCACAAGCTTGGATTATTAACATCACCAACCGAGTTGCACGCTTTAGTTGATCGTAAAGTATTTGATCTGGCAACCATTATTTGGCCAACGTGTCATACGTAACCTTTCGCTTTCTTGAGAGGAGAACCAGGTCATCCACGTCCACAAGTAGCATTATAAAAGGTTTGATGATGATATTTAATTTTCCACTTGACATTAAGTCCGCTCTTTCCGAACAACAATAAAGAATAAACAAATAAATCTATGTAACTCGGTATGACACTACATAACTTAGACATTTATTAATATCTAAAAACGTAATTCAATGTTAATACCTTGACATAAAACTATTAACATTAAAGGATGTTTTACTATTGAATTGTTTACGTTTCGTGACTATTGATATATGTACATGATTAAATATATACCGCGATGCGTGATTCAGTACGTCGCGGCGGAAACATTCAGCCGCCTAAGCCGCAACCTTTGCAAACGGCGAGAGTTCATAAAGCAGGACTGATCCGACATATACGAAATTAGTCAAGCCGTAATCATATACTGAAGGACGTACATAGCTAAGCGTAATAATAATTTAACATGACATTATGTATTACATTGCAGAATGTAACCAAGTGTGATATTACATTGACATAAACTAGATAGTGTTCTGCATTCCTCTGCCTACCTCTTCGGGGATTACAGGCGTAAAGTTACGTTTTTATAAACTAGATAATTAAGTAGGTAGATACTATTTCGTTCCATCTATTTCTCAGTTGTGTCTATTTCGTTCGACACAAGTTTTTGATGAGTTTCAACAACGAATCGGAATTCAGATCAGAAACGCAATCAATCAGATTATGAATAAAACCAACAGTCATTCATTGACTTGTCATATTACAAGCGACAAACGATTATCAGACAATTTAAATTTGTGGCAACAATATAACAAACTACGATCCAAAATATGTTTAAAATATTTTAGTTAATTTCATCAACGAGAAAAGTTTGTGTATTCCGTTCCCGCGTGGGCCACTATGGGCCACTGTAGGCACAGGTTATAATAGCGAAATTATTCTATACGCAAAATACCTGACATGACTTCTACCCTGCTCTCCGAAATACATAACGTTACGCCTGTAATCCCCGAAGAAGTACGCAGAGGAGTTTTTGAATCTAGAACCTCTTAATTAACAGTCGCACTTGCCATCACACGACCAACGAGCACTCTCTAGGAAATACGCTCATATTTTTTTATACTAGCAATAACTTATCTATAAGCTGTGAACATTTGATCATCTTCACATATTTTGTACTATATTTTTCTGATATTTTATAATAATAACATTTTTAAACTATGTAAATTGTATATTTCACCCGGTGATGAAAATAATACATGTTTTTTCTATAATTATTAAACAACATTTTTAAATTTTTATTTTATTAATAATTGAATTCTTATTAATATTTCAAGATATACATAAAAAAAGATCAAATAAATTTAATTAATCTGAAACTTAATGACCAGCTATAAATTATATATTTTACTCGCTTTTAGTAGGACTGCGTACTAATAGGGCTTTTGTAACAGAACGCAACAATCACCGTAATGAATAGATGGGAAACGCATGATTATGAAAAACTTTGAACCACGATGTAGAGAAAGCATAAAACTTTTTGTTAACTGTCTTGTATTAGTTAAGTAGTGTTAGATTAGACACAATACAATAAAAAACAAACGATAACAATGGTAAAGAAAAATTTATTCACCATTTTGTTCATTGTATATGTACCATAACGAACATGTTCATATTTTTAAATACTTATAAGTTTAATGTGGACAATTTTTACGAAAATTACTCGAATGTCGCTAAAGCTTCATGAAACGATATATCACCAAACGAAAAGTGTGATTTGCGAGACTCCCTGTGATCAAAAACCTATCGTTATATGGTTGGTATTTTACACAAATCGTTACAAAACAACTATAGTTACTCTTTGAGCTTCTTATTATGTTTCAATATGAGCTTAATAGTATGTTTAAAGTACGAATCCGGTGAACCTGTATAACTGGAGTATTAATAACAAAATAGAGAACACTATATTACAATAAAATCATTAGTTGTATTGGTTAGTATTGAAAGTAATCGTAGACAATGTACTCATTTTAAAACATGGTTTACTAGAACTTTTGTGTAATGAGAGCTTACTCAACATTATAATCGTAACATGAAAATAAAAAATTATATCTACATCTATATAAGAAAAAAGATGCATCAATAAAAGTGAAAACCAAAACTAAATGTTATTATTTTTCTGGTTTTGACAATTTTCTAACTAATTTGTGTAAAGGATTTGATTAGCAGTGCCTGCCTCGGCGCGCTCGGCCGGCGCTGCGGTCGCATGCTCCAACGCTCAGCTAATTGAAATGGGCATTACACACTAACTTTATTTTCTCTTACACATATTATACTTATTATACCTCTGCGATTGGGTCAGTTGTGAATTTAAATTTAAACCACTTTGCTGTTTACGATGAAGACGACAAGGTTTTATTACCTGAATTATTATCAATACCTACTAACACGAGCAATAGTTCCACATAATAATTTAAGGACGTACAAAAACATTTTATTAGCATACATAATATGAGCGACATAATTATTATATTTAAGTTACTGCTGGTATCAAATTGAGCGATATTCACCCACATCACATTCTTATTAGTATGTGGCATAATTTATATAAATATAAATGAATAAAATGAATGTGTACATAAAAAGTATAAGATTGGAATTAGGCTGCAGTTGAACAAAATTACCCCTAATTTTGTTATATAAGAAAAGTTATTATGTGTTGTATTATGTTTTGGCGGTTATGAAACAGTTCCCGCGCCGCTCGTCCGGAACGCTGTGAGTTTCGCAATCCGCTCTCCGGAATCCGTTTTCGTGCACCAACACCCCGCTGGGCTCGTCTGCGCCTCCTGGAAACACTAGTGCAATATACTATGTACTGCATTAATATTATATGTATTATCACGCCAGGGTCATTGCGGGATCGGCAGAGAGTACTGAGTACTAAATATCCCTGATTACAATTACAAACCTGACATAATTGTTCAACATTCCATAAACTCACGGTTTCGGAGACTTATAACTAAATAAAACTACTCATGTTCAACTACTTGTGATCACAGTCTGATACCGATTACGCCCGTCACGTATAAACGTCGTTTGAACTAATACTGAATGGACTCTTGTTTGTAACCTGTGCGTACATGACGTTACTCGGCAACTCGGTTGCGTTAACGTGCAAATTAACGCGCTCATGCCAATAGAATGAAGTGCGTTAAACTGATTGACGCCGTTGCAATGTAACAGGTACATGTCTTACTATCGTTCGGTAACTAAAGGAGTATATCCACTTGGTTATAAGTAGGTATTACTCAGTTACTACTATATGTTATAACTGTATTTAGTTACATTGAGATTGGCTCATATTGTTCCAATGTCGGAACACGGGTCTCCTCTCAGGATGAGAGGATTGGGGCCATAGTCGGCCACGCTGGTCAAGTGTGGGTTGACAAACTTCCCACGCCTTATAGAACATTATTTTTGAAAAAGGTTTTTTTAACGCACTTTTTGTTAACTGCTCGCAAGGATACGAACGCGGGCTCCCGGAGTGAGAGGTCGAATTTGAAACCACTAGAATACTATCCTTACTTTGTTATTGTTAAAATACAAATCAAAGCTTAAATGACTTACATGTTTATAGTCTAAAGGTCTATAAAGATAGAGAATAATATTTTAAAATGTATATTTTGCGATTAAGTATTGATATTAGAATTATAAATCCGTTACAAAATGCTCATATGTAACAAACAGATGAATAGGGCAAGGGCAATGGCGCTCATTAGGAGAGGCTTATGGCAGACTGTAAGCTATTACAGGCTTATGTTGATGAAGGTTATAACACAAGCGCTATTAAACCAAAACTTAAAAAACTATCAACATATAATGAATATGGTCAATGTAGATAAATATTGTGAGTGTATACCAACTTTAATTACTTCTGTTCCCACGATTTACTATATACCATTTGAAATACCAAAAATATCTCATAAACACCTTTTTTTAGTGTACGAGTAGGGGGTGAAGGAATTTTCAACTGGTACCTAGTACCCTGCGAAAGAAACATGTTTTATTGCATTTTATACCGCACCTCTTATTCGATCCCGAGTTACAGGAATACGTTATTACACCTAATATAATTATAGAAGTAATTTAAAAAATAATTAGTCAGTGCACTCGAGTGCTATAATAAACAAAATTTCCGGCGAAAAAATCTTTTTTATTCATTTTTAATTACGTTCGTGATTTTGTCCATTCAAGGGTTATTATACCATGAGCTAAGAAGGAACTTACAATTGTTTACTTTAGTCATAATCAACACTAAATTACCTTAAAAAACATTCCTTGTTTTACACTTTATGCCTGAAACTATGTAAATATACTTTCAGGTTATAGGTTTTTACGAGATTATTCTCTTGACGTCACACATGTACAACCAAAGTCTTTTACAAAGCCAAAGTTACAACTACACATTTTAAACACTAATAGACAACTATAATACGGTGGTGGCATATATAAATAAATTCTTAAACACGTTGCATAAATGTAGCCTTAGGCGATATAAAAGCACTAAACAGATATATTATTAGAAAGTATTTCAGCATTATGTAAGATTGTGTACGTTATTCGACGAAATATTTGCCGGCGGCCATAATACGTCAATAACTTTTTTGTGTGAAAAAGAAAGTAGGTTTTGCTGTGTATGGAATGTTTAATTTTAACCTAATTGTGTACATTATTATATACAGCGCAAATAGCATATTAGAATCTAAACAGATTGAAGCCCAAAATACTGAAAAATGCAATGCTTACAGACCATTGGTATTATTTTAGGCAGATGTTTTACGACTATTTCCAACGGTTTGTCTGAACGACTGTCTAGAACAAAGACGCGGTATCGTTGTATAGTATAATTTAATTACATTAGCCACATGATACAACAACGTAACAATAAAACTGTTACGCGGTCGCTCGTTTCTTTAAAGTACGAGTACAGTTACTCAATTGACTACAATATTCAAGAATGACGAATCACAGATTAAATAATCAATTAGTCTGTTTAATATGTTCTGTATAGTTACTGGCTGAATGATATAGCAAAAGGTAATGCCATAGATAATAAACCAAGTGTGCCTAAATTTGTTTTGTAAGGAGATTAAAACATAACCACACTCTAGGATTTGCAACTTCTGATTTAAGTGTTGTAACACAGGACAAAGAAGTCGTTTTAAGACTATAAAATTCAGTCCATTTTTAAGTATAACTTCATTTGTTTAGTCAGACACCTAAATTATTATATATATTATATACTGTCGGATTACGAATTGACTTATTTACAAATATGTATTCTATGTCGGCTAATTAAAAAAAATCGCTTAGATATCTTTTATTTCACAGGGCTATGTAAAATCCTGACAGCAAATGTCAGTAAACGACCGGCGTGCATAAAAAGTATTAAATTATAACTTGAACCTTAGTTCAATGCAAACATGTTTTATGTGGTCGATAACAGTATTAGTTCCGTTTAAAGTGTTGCAAGCAATAGTGTCACCTAGTTCCGTATATGAACGTTGCCTTCTGCAAATGTTACCATATTTATAAGCAAATTCGCGTCGCTCTGTGATCGAATGTAATGTTTTGGAATGTATTTATTTGAAATGGCTCTTCCGATGTTACTTCCTTTGAAATTTAATTGGCCACGATTATATTATGTTAAAATTAGATTTCATTAATCGATTTTATCTTCGACAGTATTTGTTATATATTGGATTAATTGCATGTTTTTATTTAATTCTTATTTGTTCTTTTATAACCTTCAGTATCTTAACACGGCGATAGATAATGAATTCTAAAAATCGTCACGTAAGGAAAAGCATTTATAGAGATATACTCGCAAACGGTTTATGGTTCCTGTGGTGTTTCATATAACATACAAAATATGTTAGTATTTCAATATATACAGATATAAATGTCAGGTGATTTGATAAAAATATGTGTCCAAAACGTATTTATTAACTAGACAATGTATGAACTCCATTAAAACGGAACAAAAAGTAATGACGTCCCTAATATATTATGTCAAATGTTGAAACTGGAAAGCGCGATCGTACACATCGCGTATAGCCTCGCCCACTTACGTCACAGCGTTGGTGATAAATACAGCTTTCTATGGCCGTAGATAAATAGTTGTGGGGTCAATGCCCGTACCAATGTCTATATCAAGAAACAGGTGCTTCCTAACTATTGTTTGGGATAGAAAAGATATATAAACGTAACTTCACACCTGTAATCCTCGAAGAGGTAGGCAGAGGAATGCAGAACACTCCCACG
>DWTO01004565.1:0-11434 GCA_018244755.1 Jemadia pseudognetus
ACGTTAGAAGTCTCCGAAACCGGCGTGCGTGTATGAAGAGAGTGATGAATGTGGAAGAGGCACGACAGGTGTGCAAGTATAGAGATATTTGGCACTCCGCGCTCTCTGCCTACCCCGCAAGGGACCTGGCGTGATGGTATGTATGTATGTACATTGTTTATTATAATATTAATAAGGAAAATCTAATCAAATTTTCTAACGTTTTGCTTATGCTTAACCTATTTTTGTTAATAAAATTACAAATTAGTTTCATGTAGATCGCCGTATCTTAACTAGAATTTGTCTTCGAAGTTATCCCATAAGTTAACCCTTAAACCCTCCGAACGAACGAAAATGTCGACCTTGCTTCTATAATTTAGTGGGCTATCTGAGATCGCGCTGCATGATACTTTCTAAAGCGAAATATAAATTTGAGGTCCGAAGTGCCTGAAGCGCCTGTGAGGGAAAGGGTTTATCCATAAAAAGTTTTATAGAGGCCTTGTGTTTAGTCATACTGCATGCGTATACTTTGTAGCGTATACTGCCTAAGTATACAGCATGTACTGTACAATGTACACTGTATGGGGTATATTTTATAGCGATATAGCACAGATTATGCGGTACAGAGTACACCGTACAGATTATAGTGTACAGCGCACACTATAAAGCAAATAGTGTACAGCGCACACTATAAAGCGTATACTACGTAATACATAGTGCATAGTGCATTTTGCACGTATATACATAGTGCATATTGCATAACCTACTCGTAATACTCGTATACAGTGTACGTACTCGTATACAGTGTACACTATAGTGTATCAATAAGGTAAGACATATCGTAAGAAAATATCGGAGCAATATAATAAATACCATATTATTTGATTGAAAACATACTTTCTCTTTTTCTCACTTTTAGAATTTAGAATTTCTCACTTTTAGAATTTAGAATTTTTGACTTCATGTTTCTGTTTTTGTACACTAGTTCCAAAAATTATGTTGTAATGAAACATATCATATAGTTCTCTGATATAACTACGCATGTATTGTAATACATATTACCTACACATCATAAAGAAGGTGCACAGTATGTACCTATTAGTATAAATTTAGACAAGTAGGTCGTGTTTAGACATGTGTATGATGTTACAACAGCTGTTAAGTATTGCCTACAGCTTTTATATAAAGAGAAACATAAACAATTTATATCGGTAACGGTCTTGATTTGAGCAAATATCAACAAGTCTGTCATTATCGAATCTGTTTTTTTATCATTAAATTACTTCATCGCGATCAAGACTACAAAAACAGGCCGTGTTTTCAAGAGTTAGGGTGCATTTACACTTTCACGGTTTTTCAATTAACGGTTTACGGTTTCCAGTGGTTTCTACAAATGTATGGTTGGTACGGCAAAATCAGATACGGCTACAAGACTAAGTGTTATATCGAAAACTGTATATGAATACGAATTTGATAAACCGTAAGAGTGTACATGCGTCCTTATGGTTATTATCTTAAAAAGGCAATGTAATCACGCTATGACCTTGAGTAATTGTGAACTACAATTTGTTTTTGTATTCACAAAATGTTTGCGGAAGGTAAGCAGGGGACCAGCATCAATTCAATAGCGATCTATATATTGGCATTCTAGAAGCGTCTATTTGAACGGTACGATAACAGATGGCCGCCCCATTTAGGTAATTCGTGTTCAGCGACTCAAGGCCTCGTGCTCATATGGATTGAACCCTGGTGCGTGCCCTACATGTCAATACTATCAAACTATAGCTCACATGTGGTCGCATATCGTATCGAATTGTTCTACGTATAATGATCTTCGAAGAAAAGTCTACATTTCCGTGATATAAATGTCACTTCCAGTAACATGTAGGTATTCCATCGTAATTCTATGTACTTTTATAACCGTTCCGTGTTGAAGCTGTGGTGAAATTTTTAAATAAACATTAATATTACGGTTTTTTCACTCGACTGGCCCGTTGCTGTAGCTTAGTTTGAGACCAGACGGCCGTGTGCGGAGATGTCCCAAGATATTATTTATTATTATTTGACTTTTAAAAGTACAAATCGGCAAGGTTTTATTGGCAAGGCAAATATAATTTAACAGAAATGATAATAATAATGTAATACAATTTAATAGAAATTCTAAATTAAGGTCTTGTTCAACAGCCCTCAAACGTAACATAATTGTCCCTATTCAATTATGAAATTAAATTTAATGTGTACGCAGGATTAAAGGAAATCCTCTCAAGCGAACAGCTACGAATTATTTAAGCGTAATGTCTCGAGACCTCGTTCTTCGGATTTATTATCTAGGCACCACACAAAAGAACTTGGTCACGTGGTACCCAGTACTAGAGCAATAGCGGAGAAGCTTGGAGTCGGAGAGAAATCTGTCTTCATTTATATTATCATTATATCATAACATCACATCAGGGCACTCATCACGACTATAATTCCCAAAGAGATAAGCAGATGAGTGTACGCTTTCCTGTTTCACCAGGGTGCGATCAAATACAGGGTGAGCTTATTGCTACATACCGGACACAAATCCAGATTCCGAGCCTCTACTAGCAATTTAAATTAGAAAATGAAACTTTAAAAAATCCAACAGTGCCCGACCCGGGATTTGAACCCAGGACCTCTCGATCGCGCTTGCAATCAACACGACCAACGTGGAAACCGAGGCAGTCGAAATTTAAAACAAGTAACTAAACTAATTTTCCTGTTTAAATAGATTCCCTTCACTCAATACTGATCTCATTGCTCTATAAGAAGCCTAAATTGTATTTATACACGAAGCGTACAGCCCACAACACGTTTAAAGGCGTAGGTGTCGCTTTAATAGCACGACAGGATTTGTCGACGATGTAGTATCGTACACTTGTCCTATAAATCATAATAAATATTGTTTAGGATTATTTAAACAACGTTAATGCAAGCGGAGAGTCTACGGCCCACCACGTAGATATAGTTGTGAAATCAGATTGATGTCGACCCGCTCTATAAATAAGGTTTGTATTCATTAATGCAATTGTAATTCTTATCGGGTACCGTTTTGTATACTGTATTGCTCAAACTGTAATTGAATGATGCTAATATGTGCGCATTGAGAATATCTTCCCCGAATTATACATATAGGTAGTGATTTTAAGCTGTGATTCTCAAAATTACATAGTTTAGATAGCTCCTAGAACGAGATAAAGAAGTTCCTAGTGCGGTTGATGCGCGGCTGGTCTGCAATTACATGATATGATGACCTTGTTTCAAAGTAGAGTTAATCTAATCGCAATAGTTATTTTCCCACAGAGCGAGCTTTCGTAGGGACGACGTGACGCAGCTCGTATCGTCGCACGGTAGCGGTGTTGTCCATATCCATAACTGACATCTTCCGAGCCTTCTACAGCACAACGTTCAACGATGTTAGTGACGTATTAAAATGCGTACTGTTAGAAAATAAATAAAGGTTTACTGCATGTAAATTTTGTTATTATAAATGTTGAAGAAGCACATCAGGTGTGTAAGGATAGAAATGTTTATATTGTATTTGTCTGGTAATATAATTTTTATAACCCAATGTATAATTGTGGTAAATACAGTACCTCTTTTCCCTCTTGTCCAAAAAGTTTGTCAATAAAAACAGCACGAGTACTAAGTTGAAATAAGTTAAAGTAGTAAATTTAAATACAATTAAATTATAGAATACAATTAAATTTACTTTAGTCATTTAATTGTATTCTGTAGTTATGATGTCATATTTAATCAAATATATTATTACGGTATCAACCATTATTGAAGTATTAGTATTCAAATAACATGTTTTGGAATTAGGTATCCAGGTATACACAGATATTATATATACAGGTATGTATGTATCTATAAACTAGGAACAAACCATTAGTGCTATTTTATAGGTAAGCGGCTTTGCGCTGTTCGCCCGATGTCCGATAAAACAAATGACCGACTGATCTGAAATAAAATACGGACCTAATGGCTTTTAAATGAATCACGGCTAGATTTTGGATTTTTGCCAAAGTTGTATTTTTTTTTATATTGTCATGCGTTCGCCGTAGCCGTGCTGCCGCCGCGAAAAATGTAATGCAAGAATGCCACGAAATATTAAATTAAGATCGAGATAAAAAATATTCTACATTCGAAATAAAATATTTAAAGAATTTTCGTTTCGCGCTCATTTTCCACACAAAAGTAAAGAGTTTAAGGAAATATGTATGCATGTTCAGATTTTAAGATTTTATTTAATGAGATTTTTTTTAAATATAACTTTTGTAACATGCATGTAAGTTTATGCAAGCATACAACAAAAGATTTGCCAATAAATAGTATTATTAATGCGTCATTCAGGCTTGCTGTAAGAATTAACACGTGTCCAGTTGAACAGCCAAAACTTTATTTGTTCATCAAAAAACTACCATTGATATATAAATTTAATAGAACATAACGTTTTATTTCGTGAACACGGTGAATTCGCTCGACTAGTTATACCTACGTGAATTTGCAATCACACCGATAGTGACTAGACATAACTTTGTTAATGTAACAAAACAATAAATAATTCATAGAGTACCTAAGTCTAAATATACCATAGTGTCAAGTGCTACAACACGCTCCTCCCACGCAGCTACTCACACAAAATATAAGCAACGAAATAAACTCACATTCACGTGAAATTGTTAAATATACTAAATACAAATGATCAAATTAGTCAAAGCATATCTAATGGAACAAAATTTATGAGGTTTTCGTAAAATGCAAGTGGTGCGCTATTAACATTCTCAATTGAATGAGGGAAGAGATCTTTTTAAAATAATTATTTTCTATGAGCGGCACGTGGTTAATTAATGGCAGATTTAATTATCGTGACTGCAGCCGGGCGCGGTGTCCGCGCGCGAGCGATTGGAACATAAATCAAGGGTGCGTTGTGCACTGGTGCGCCAGGAACCAGGTGGGAAAAGAATGCACAGATTATATTTTATATTAAATAAGCGACTACAGTCGCTGAGCCAGCATTGTTATTCCGGAGGGAGAGTTTAACCCTGCTGATGGTAAACTACATCACGGAAAACACTTAACAATTAAGCAAAGTAGGTATACACATTTTTTTCTTATATACCTAAGGCATAGCGAGTCAATGAGTAATAATGTCAAGTTTAATTTAAGATTTGTCATGGATGGTCTCAGAAGATTTTGGAGTCCTAATCACCTTAGCCCCTACGTCTTGCTAATGTGTAGGTATATCAATTGATATCTGTAAAAATACCATAAGTATTTGTATGTGTAGGTACCTTATGTATCAATTAAACCATTCTAAATCGTCGGCAGAGTTCTCCTTATACATAACTGTTTTATTTATATAATGTAAGTATTATGAATTTAATACCTACAGTATTAAGGTATTTTGTACTACAACCATAACAGTTTTCATAATGACAGAAGGCCGGTATTCAACTAAAAAAGGGGTAACTACGATAAGGTTAATAATTATGGTTTTGAGTGCATTGAACATAATATGAATTGTTACTTTTTTCATTAAGCTCTACAGCTTTAGAGCACTCGCTTGCGCGATCGATTGTGCCCGCTAGTGTTATTCGTGATCAACCTATTTTTAAACGGAATGCATGCCGGAACAATGGGATCGGTCCGCATTTATTTGATTTCGAAAAAGGAAGAATTAAAATTTTGTATCCTTTCCGGACTTCGAATTATGAGTACGAAGGGGCCATTGTTTGAAAAATTTATAAATTCAGTTTGCCAACCGGCAATCCAGCAATCAAATTCAGCAATCCGGTCTTAGCACAGTACCTATCCAACGTGATAGGGAAAATAAAACAATCATATCAGTAAATCAAGTCGACCGCAGCTATAAAAAATACGGTTGTCTGCAAGGAAAGTAGACGAAATAAATACACCTGAGTGGTTTTTAGGATCCTAGTTTCACGTCGTCCGGCTATCTGCAATCGTCACGTAAATCGCGACTTCGCGAACATAGCCCGCACTATAACGGTACGAAATGTAGGTACGGTCTGTATGCAACCTTAATTATACTTTGGAACCGCCTTCCATTCCTTACGACCTTATAAAAGCTAGGCACCTACTTTCAAGTGCACGTAATTCGTTATCTAGTACGAATTTTCTTTATTTAAATCTGGTTGTATTATTCCAATTGATTTTACCTACTTATGTACTGGATAGTTCTCTGTTCCTTTTTAGAATCACCGTTACTATCGTGTTAATTTTATGGTACGTACTAAAAGGAAATTTACTAGCTCAGTTTTAAATCGACCTAATATGTATTGTAATGTAACTATCTATGTAATATGTTATACACCAGAGTGAGAGAAGGAACAAAAAATAAATCATGTGGATAATTTTAACCGAAGCAATGTTTTTACTCTTTTACAAAAAGCTTCTTATTTATGTAATGTAATTTTAATGAAAAACAGTTCTGCACTACAATTTTTTTTTAACTAAACTTTAAATTTAATCAATGTCGACAATCCGAAGCGCCATCTGTTTTAAGTTTTCTACATCATTGTTATTTAATCAGCGACATCTGTCTTCAATAAAAGGAATATGGACTATTTATAATTGTATGAGTTTATATGAAATAAAATAGATGGCACTGCAATCATCATAAACGTTTTTTATTTATTAAATTTGTTTAAATAAGGTGTAAAATTATATTGCTATAAAAGTATTATCTACTTTGGCCTCTGTTAAAAACAACTTAAACGCTTAACAAACGATAGACGATGCTTTTAATTGATGATAAACATTACAGCATTGTACTAAATAAAGAATTATTGTAAGTGCATTAGGTTCCTTCTTAAAAATACGTGGTAAATAAGGAAGCACCAATAATAAATGACTAAAAACAAATAAGTCCACGCACAATCAATTTCTAGATCTAAATCAAAATATATACAGCTGTTCAGTAACGAGTGTTAATAGAAGTAATAGTAAGTACCTACGTGTTACTAAATTCATAACCTTACCTAGTTTCTAAAATGTAGTACAGTTACAAAATTCATAACCAACCTAGTTTCTAAAATGTAGTAGTAATTAACGTTTTCTTCTTCTGATAGATAGGTAGATAATACTTATTGGTAGAACCTTTTTATCGTTCTTCTGGTGGACGCTGGTCTCCTCTCTGGAACAACGATAGGGCGGTAGTCTTCTTTCATATTCTATCTTCATATTTACTTTCTTACACATTTTCTCTACAAAAGTAAACATGTAAATAAAGTGTGAAAGTAGCGATAATTTTAGGTGTTAAACATTGATTTTTTAAAGGTTTGGTTTATTTAAATATTGGTTCATTTTACACATTGGTTTGCTTTAACTATCAGTTTAATTTAAGTATTGGTTTATATCAGTTGTTCATATTCCATATTGGTTCCATTATTCCACTTTGACTGCTTTGTTGGTCACGTTGGTTGCAAACCGATCGGGAGGTCGTGGGTTCAATTTACGGGTCGGGGATTACTACATAAATTTGCCTAATTTTTATTTTCTAGTTGTAGCGTCTTTCTAGTGTAGAGTCCGGATATGTGCCCAATGTATGGCAATAGGCTCACTATCTATTCTATAGCGGGACGTATACGTAAAAGATGAAACATGAAACGTGGGAGTGATCTACATTTCTCTGCCTACCTCTTCGGGGATTACAGGCGTGGTGTTACGTGTTACAATCATATGCTTTATTTATAGAGGTGAGTTCTAAGTTTGTAAGTAAATTTTTTTCGTAATTAACAGATCGGTGAGTGTTTGTGTGTCGAATAGGAAACCCAATACTGACGGAAGCCCTCGCGAACGACGGCCTGAGCTGTGATGTAACCTTACCACCGCACGTCACTGTCCACTGGATACGCTAGGATCATTTGTGTTTAACTTGTAAAATATTGACTTCTTTTCTGTGATGCAATTTAATTACTATTAAAAATATACATACCATAATTTAACGTAACGAAGAAGTAAGTAGAGGAACGCAGCACACTCCCACGTTTTACTAGTTACGTTTACGTCCCAATATGGAATAGGTGGTGAGACCATTGATATGATAATTTATAATGTTTATCCAGACCTTATATTATTACATAATTATACAATTATTACAAGGCTCATGTTTATCCAGACCAGTTTCGTTAAATATTTAATTTAATGTATCCACCTTGATAACTAAATCTATGTACCGTAAATATTATCTAGGTCAATGGTGTGAGGCCCGCACACAACATACACATACTAGTAAGGTAGGTACCTATTCTAGAAAGGGCTAAGATGTCAATACATGTAAAGTGCAAAATAATGCTACATACTAAGTGGTAGTTATCATCTATCATTTAAACTATGTAACGTGATAAAGTTATTATTGTCACATCATCACACCAGATCTCCTACGGAGTAGATAGAGAGTAGCGAATATCAATAGTCTCTATTCTTACAGACTTAACATTCATCTATGTTTTCGTGCACGCCGGCTTTGGAGAATAAAAAATAAATTTCTTAATCCACTCTTATTACAAAATACTATACAATAACAACATCACAACACACACACACACACACACACAAACAAAACAATTTCTATTCGCAAATACATAAAACAAAATTACATATGTATTTCCGCAGTATATCAAGAATTTCAGCGTTCAATGTCACGCCGATTCGTATTTCATGCCTACGGAAATAAGAATAACTGAAAAGAAACCGGAGGACAGTGAGAATATTCATGTTTTGGTACGTACCGTACTTAAAAATATATTACAATCGCCAATTAATCGTTGTCAAATCTGTTACTAAGTGTAGATGTACATATACAACAATACATACTACTTATGTATTAATAATCCTGTATACACGAGTACAAATTGAAGCATTAGAGCATAAAACAAAACGTTATAATGGATTATGAATTAATGTATTTACACCGTCGATATTAACTAGTGCGTAGATGTTCATTCAAAATATTGCAATGTGTAAACTATTTTGTTACTAGTAAAACCGTGTTTTCTATCAATAAACGTCAGCACAATTGAATGCATTGATAGTGAATAGAGAGCATTACTTAGTATATCAGATCGCGTATGATACACTACTCCTTGTGGATAGATCGGTTACATTGGTCACAAGTTCTTGGAATAGCCTTCATAGCAGACGCGTCCATGTATTCAGTGATAGTGAAACATATAATTTTCATTTGAAACAAAGTTATCTACGGTGTATATTTAATGTTTATTATTTTCTCAGTAGTGCTTTTTAAAGCTTCATCTATTAATAATAGATTTAGACATTAACAGTGTATTAATTGAATGATGAACGCAAATTACGGGGCAACGACCTTTAATAAAATTGTAACCGAAAATGAAAACGAAAATGGCTTCCCAAGTGAAATTGAATTAAGGTAATAATGTTAAGTTTATTCCTGTGTCCGGGCTAGCGTGATAGAGATATGCAATTTACAGTTTATCCAATTTACATCAAGTCGCAAAGTGGAACACCAAATGGTCATCCTTGTTAATCGAAAGATGAGCACTTCCTATTCTTAGTCAGATCCTCTCCACTTTGTACACCCGATAATCTTAATTTGAGAACTACATTTCTACAATGTTGTTTCCTAAACGCTTATGCAAAAACAATACATCCACGTATTTCATAAGTTTCAATTGTTTTCAGTTTGTATTTCAAGCATACATTTGTCACCCTAAGGTTTTCTATAATATTCTGTATGACGATCTAAGTCCGCCAACAAGCCCTTCGTCATCTCGTCAGTGGCGACAGCTTATGGCCTTAACCCTTCACTGTCTGTAAAATGAATCATGTCCAACAGAGAAAAGATTAAAGGGTTATTATAATTATGATATAAATAATGAGACATATTAAACGTATACTTATTAATATATTAATGTATCTCAAAACTTATGTGACCTAGTGAATGTTTAAATCCCTTAGCATTTGGTAGTAAGTAAGCCGTGATGTTATTTAGTTGATTTAATAATATCTAGTTTGTAAATAATTGTTACATTGGTCACCATCACCATAATCACCAACCCTTTTACAATTCCACTTTAAAACTCTGCTCTTATCTCAGAATAAGAAGGGCCATTAGTCTACTACGCTGGCTAACTATGGGTTTGTAGACTTGGTACGCCTTGCAGAACTTTTTTTAGCAAAGAAGTCTTTAGTCTTTGCAAGTTTTCCTTCACCATTACAGCAAATAGTTGCGATCCTCAATCCGCATGCTCAGTGTGAAGATTATGGGCGTAGCCCCTCACGGGAGGCCTATGTCCAGCAGTGGGCTACAATAGCTGATGATGATTACATATTTAAACATAGAACTTTTTTGAAAAAGCAGTGGGCGGTAATACCTAGTAAATAAAATTGTACGGTTTAACACAAATGTTTGTTATTACTTTCAGCGTCCCCTGCAGGCGACGACGATGGTGGCGCATAAATCAAAACCTGTTGTACGGCTTGGGCCACGTGTACAACGACCTGTGCGCCGCGATGTGGTTCTCCTACATGATGCTGTTCTTCCAAGCTGTGCTGCATATGAGAGCCGCGGTGGCTGGCAGTATGCTACTCTTAGGTAATTTCTTTGTAACTTAAAAGACTATCCGTAATTTCTATTATGTTAATATTTGCAACCCCTTTGCCAGCGTGGCAGACTGTGGTCTAAACGAATAGATACAACGTTAAAAGGGTTGAAGATGATGATATTGACCTAATTTTTTTTTTACGTACCATCACGCCTGCAAATCTGACGCTGGCAGTTCGTGGTTTGTGCGCGGTCTGCCTGAACACAGCCAAATGCCCTGGCTGCCTATAGACCCATAAGTAGCAGGGTAGACAGTGTGAGAAGCCGTGCTCTGCGGTCCCCAACCCACATGCCCAGCGTGGGGATTATGGGCATAACTCCTCAGAGGAAGCGTATGTGTAGCAGTGGATTGCAATTAATTGATGATGGCAATAATTATTGATGGATACGGGAGTCAAGGTCGACCACGAATCAGCTAGCTTGACCAGAAAGGTCAGTGGCTGTCACTAATGACGATACGATAAACGGCAAATAAAATTGGAGAATTCTAAATTATGTTTATCATTTGCAGGTCAAGTTGTAGACGCATTAGCCACTCCGATGGTGGGCGTTTTCGCGGATAAGTACAGTACGAAAAAAGTATGGCATTTAACAGGTAACAGGTTTCAAGTTTTAAACCACCGCAGTTGACGATACATATAATGTACCCTACATACATACTTTACGTAGTGTAGGACGCCCTCCGGCCAGGTGGGATGACGATCTGCGTAAAGCTGCGGGCAGAAGCTGGATGCAAGCCAGATGCAAGGACAGGGCGCGATGGCGCTCTTTGGGGGAGTCCTATGTCCAGCAGTGGACTGAGATAGGCTGATGATGATGATACTT
>DWTO01004566.1:0-11434 GCA_018244755.1 Jemadia pseudognetus
CCTATTCCATATTGGGACGTAAACGTAACTGGTGAATTGTGTGAGTGTTCTACACTCGTCTGCCTACCTCTCCGGGGATAACAGGCGTGATGTTACGTTCTCAAATCAACTTTGTTAGTTATGTTAATAGGTAATAGTTTTTACATTAATCACAAGAAAGAAAATGTTATTGTTAAATACTGTTATGGGCAAGTGTCTTTTTTCAGCTTTGCTGATACCGGATTTTCAGCGTTTGCTCATACCGGGATGCAGATTCTAAGCAAGGTTGATTTTCAGTCGGTCCGTATTCCTGAACTGTCAACTGTGAGTTGATTATCGAGTTTCACTTGTCGCCTTCAAACGTCGTGTTTAATTAAAATTCCTCTGAATATTGATCCAACTTTATAATTGATATATCATAATGTCCGTTTCATATTAACAAATAGGTTATCAATAGCAGCGGTAGACCGCACCGCAAGGCCTAGTGTCATGGGCGTTCATCTTACATACATAACATACATACACACCTAGATACCGTTTTATACGCTTAGGTATACTGTTTTATATCTAGTATAAAACAGTATACAGTTTTCTACCCGAAGATAGAGTTTTATACTCGTAAATCCAGTTTTATACTTTGGATACAATTTTATACTCTTAGTATTAAATTATATTTAAATATAATTTGATTTTTATTAGATTAGAATTAGAATTAACAATATTGATTGTTTGAAAGCTGTTTTTGGGTTTGTAGTGTAATTTTTATAATCGTATTACGTAAATTATATAAAAAAGGGTATAATTGTTGAATTATGGTAATAGGTTTTATCATAATATGCAGAATAATCTGACCGACATTGTCTATACCGTAGAGATTCATAGTAATTGTGTAATGGTCCGGTTTTCGATTATTTTGATCACGTCTAGATTGTGTCAGGTCGTCATCTGAGTTCATTAGGGAAATAAAGACAGACTTATCTAAGGAACTGTATACATACTTCTCAGTTTCAATGAATTTTTAACGAAATGGCTTAACACACCTCCGTTTTATAGTATTAAAAAGAAATAAGAGTTCCAACTTTTATTAACTTTCCGATCCAGCACATGTATGCAAGTAAAACAAGCAAGTAAGTATTATGATGCATCATTTCACTAAACATAGATGGTCTGACGGGCCAATAAACTAAGACATCTTCCCTTTTGCTGTTTATGTTTTAAAATATACCTACATGACACACTCATGTTACTAAGCAGACAGTCACTTGTTGTGTTATTAATGTTTGCTTGTGTCTCGTAAACATGTTCCAGTTTAAGGACATATTTATTGTTTTAATTTTTATTCCACGTTAGGCAACTACACAATTCGTAAAGAGATATGTATATTAAAAACATTTTTTCTTCATTTCCTCAATGAATGATTGTTTTCTCACGTTTTTTTTTGGATACGGATCCCCTCATAGGATGAGACGGTTCACGGCCAGTAGGTCAAGGCCAAAGGTATTTATATCATTGTTAGACATTGTCGGAAACTTGAAGTTTCCCATGTACTTTAGCTACAATAATTCTTTCGTTCACTCATTAAATATTCATTAATCGCTTGTGATTTTTATTAATTTGACATATTGTTATTATAATTTCGTAACCTATTTTATGTATAAAATGACGAAATGTTTTTAACTAAAATAAATATTCAACACTAACATTTTCATGACTTAACTTCCATTTCATTTCATACATTCGCTTCTGGACGAATTAGTGCAGTTGTGGACGATACAATTTGTTAGCGGTTATTGCCTCTAACGAAGTCAAGGGTCATTACGATAGTCATCAGTGAATCCGTTTGGAGTTACGAATAACAAACCGCGTGATGAGACATTACCTACGCGATGCCAATTTTCCCACGCAAATGTAGATACATTCACGGTCTGTATATCCTTAGACATTATTGAAGCTCGGAGCGGCTATTTGAATGGCGAAACGTAACCTCACGCCTGTAATCCCCTAAGAGGTAGGCAGGTAGAAATGAAGTACACCCTTACGTTTTACCAGTTACATTTAGGTACGTCCCATTACGGAAGACGTGATCTATTGCCATGCACTGTCTCGGGTCTTTAGAAAAATCCAGTAGTGCCCGACGCGGAATTTGAACCCAGGATCCCCCGATCGACATTCGCGTTTGCAACCAACACAAGCCAATGGAAAACAAAACGAGGGAATCAATGCCGAATGGCGATTAATTGTATAAGAGATACATTTACGAGTATGTACCTACATAATGTTTTGTCTACTGAGACTAGTATAAGTGTGAACGTTTTTCTTAAATATAAAAACAATATTAGGTATTCGTCTTTCTTACTTACAAGTAGGTACCTATATTACGTTAAAATTGTGTCCTGTGCGTTTCGTAAACATTGATTTATTCATGTAATTCGTTGTGCACAACAAAAACTATATTATATGTAGTTTATTGGCTAATTGTGTGTTGACAGGTAAAGTCGGTCCTGTTATAATGTTGCGGTATCAATGGCATATTAAATCTAACGTGCAGTAATATGTCAACTGCTGTGTCAAGTAGCGAAATAATAATTATAATTAAAACCGTGTCCAAATACCGATTCAGGAACTATCTGGAAACTTCCATATTAGTTATAGTGTCGGTCACATGCAAATAATGCGTCTATCGGAAGCGAGCGAAGGTTCCAACCTTATTTGTCGGCTGGCGGCCGACTGATCAAATGTACCTACTTCAGTTAAAATTATAGGCTTGCTGAGAAACTGCTCGAATAATTAGTTCCAATATTATAGGTTTAAACGGTATAATTTAGAGGATAACAAAGACGAATATACCTACATATACTAATCGACATTTGAAAATAACTTCATAGTAAGTTAGTAATAGGCAAATAAGTGTAGTAAGCTCACATACTGTCTATATTTTACGTCTTATAGGATAGGGCGTGGGTCTAGTACTTATACAACGGGCACAAATCCAGACTCCGATCTACTACTAATAATTTTTCAGTTTAGATATTACTATGAACAAGCTCTGGGAGTTTAAGAAAGATTACGCGAAGTAATTGAGTAGGCATCTACGGACGGCAGCTTTTTAATGAATTTATAGTTTACTTGATGTTTTATAAATTTTTATAGTAAGCTCTCTGTATAACCAAACTTACAACTAGAATTTAATGTGTCATTTCAATTTGGTAGACGTAGGCACTAAAGTGTCTTATTTGCTCTGTTTAATAAAATACTCTTTAACGACCTGTTTATGACTCTCACCATAATTTTTCTCTATCACCAAGGGGTTATCTGAAAGCAGCAATAAAGGATGAATAAAAATAATTAGCTAATAGAAGTTGCTCTTCAACATTCATCCATTGAAAATCATTTTTTTATGAAAACACATTAAATAATGTACTATTAGGTTAGTTAGAACATGATAATCAATGATTGATAAAAAAAAACAACGCTTCTTTGGTAGGATTTATTAAATATCGAAATACAATACACCTAGAAAGATAAAACACATTAACTGAACCGCCGCAGCGGCTCGATCCGGATGTGAGCCTATCTAAGATAATCCATTCCTCATTACTTGAACATATCGAGTGCCGCTCGTGACGTACATGGTAATTAATCGGTTAACATACGTTTGCATCCATATGCTGCAATGATGTAGGTACAACATCATGTAGGGTGTTATGCTAAATGTTCTGTGCAACTAACTACGGCAGTCCCAATAACCGGGTTACATTATAGTATGCCAACTGAATAATTAGTTTGCAATTCGACAAACGTCAGAACAGTGCGGAAACAATGTGTCTTGGTCATAAACAATTTGGCCTGTTCTATTCACACGCGGCTCAGTTATGTTGTGCGTAGTTTAAATTTTTAACTAACTACTTTCCCATTTATGACGGGTATGGGTAAATGTTGCCGAATCCCCATATCTTTTGATAGATAGTCTGTCTAATGAATGTGGTAACTACCACATCCTTAATAAAAAGAGAAAATTCTTCTCTGGACAGTCTTCCCGCTGGACTAATACGCTCGTACATAAGCACACTTTATTTAGTACGGCGTAAAAGCGACTTATTATTGAAAATTCACACCGACCCTTTACGAAGCCCGAGCTTTACAAAGTTTGAAACAGACCAATGATGACATTCGCGAACTAAATCATACTTAGCAAAGGCAAGAAATCGTCATCACTTTTTAATTCACAAACACCACTCAATATATATCAAGTATCAAACACCGCTCCGTGCAATGACTATATATACACCCAAGCTGAAAGCGGACGTTCCAAGTGGATATGCCGATACGCGAATACACGAAAAATATATACGTATAAGTACATTTCTATCTCCCAAACGATGCAATGCCGCTTTGAACGCGTTAACGTCTAACACTAACGACTCCAGTACTGTACTCCTGGTCCACACTAGTGGTCGCACGCCATGTTGGTCTTACGTTGAAACGACAAGGTATGGGGTGCGTTCAGCCGAGGACCGTTGGAATACAAACGCCTTAAATATTTTATCTACACACATACGTACCTAAAGAGATAACTTGAAATGGAATGTAAAACAATCTAAAAACACATAACACGTGTTATTAATTATAATATAACAATATCCTTGCGAATGGCAAGATTTTGGTATAGTGTAGGTATGTATAATAAAATTAGGCTATTTTCATCCGCTTTTAAAGCGTGCATGTCATTTGGGCGACGTTAGGGCCCATGCATACTTTGCATTTTTTGTGCGACTATAAAATTATCTGTGATCAATGCGACAACTTTATAATGATCAATTTTACAGTCAACCGATGTCAACAAAATTCATTTAAGCGCACACTATCAAGGCATCATTGATATTAATAATAATAGCGGCGCTAATTGTGAGATGTCGTTTGAATGAACACGTTAAAAGGGGCTGAAAATAGCTTTCAAAAATGTACACAATTTAACTATGTTATTGACTAAATTAAAATGGTCGTTAAGCGTATCCAGTTCTCCTTACACGACAGTAATACGTATAATTATTATTATGTTAAACCTAAAACTAAAATACATACATACATTTTATTAGCATTAAAATTTTATAGGTAGGTATCCCTAAATACGTACATAAATGGGATCTGTACTATAATTTAGAAATTTCTTACAATATTGAAATTATATTATGTATATATAAAGTTAAATATACTTTTATTTCCTATAAGAAGAACTAGCCACGAATTATTATTAATAACCAATTAAATAACTAGCCCAGAATTATTATTTAAAATTAAAGAATAATACGGTCTGTAGCTGTCGAATCAAAGTTTAACGACGAGTGCGCACGTAACCAGAGTTTAACAATGCTTGATCAATCATTTGGTGTATAAATAAACAGGTTAAACAGATATTTACATACATAAATGCATTCAGAAAAACAAAAAAAACCTATGCAGGTATGTGTAGGTTGACCCTTATTACAGTCATGGGTTACTTCTTAAACACGAATCAAGCTAACAATGTAAGTAACTTCAAGTAACTTCACGCCTGTAATCCCCGAAGAGGTAGGCAGAGGAATGCAGAACCACTCCCACTTTTCATCAGTTACTTTTACGTCCCACTATGGAATAGGTGGTGAGCCTATCGCCATGCATTGGGCACATATCCAGACTCCGAATCACTACTAGAAAATTTAAATTAGAAAATTTTTTGTAGTGTTCGACCCGGGACCTCCCGATCGTCAGTCGCACGTGCAACCAACACGACCAACGAGGCTAACAATGTAATATGCAAATATTGCCGTGTAACATTTATTTTGTAAGTCGTGAGATATCATCGAAAAAAGGAACTTTTTAAAAATCTCTTCAATATGGCATGACATTATCAGTTGAGCGCTCGATACTTCAAACGAAAAATTGCAGAGCATTATTAAACACTCAGTTACGTAAGCGACCCATACACAACCGTTATTCTATGAAGGTACAATTCGTCCGTCCAACCCTACATCTACTTAAGTAACCGTAGTCTGTCCGAGTGTTTTACTAAATTATAATTGTATAAAAAATAGTAAATACACAATTCTCTCGCACGTAATGAAAAACTAAAACACGTGTAACCATAAAAAAAGAAAGTGAATAACCAATCTAAATTGTCAAAATATAAATGACACATTTCCGATCACAACTGTCAAATGAGAAATGTCACATTGACATCTCAAACTTACAAGGACACCGTTCGCTCATTACAACTACATTTAAATGAGTAGAAAAAAAATTTATCCAATAATGTAACAACAATCTGCGTGCGGTAAAAACAAGATGTTATAGTTAAATTAATGGATAACAAAATAAATACACTCGTCACGTTGATATTTAATAATATAGGGATCTCTCAAATGACTAGGGGGCGTCACAGACAAGTCTTAATCTAAGAATACATCAACATCTATATAATAATATAAAACGATTAAATGTATGTTGCCGCCCCACCCACTAGGCTGGGTAAATGGGAAATGGATAATAAAGCAATTTATCCACCAACCGAGATTCTACAACATTCACTGTTAACTGCCGCCATTGGCACTTTAGAATGAAAATCGAACTTCTCCATTCATACCTAATTCTAGTCACCTACACATCCTTCCGATTGTATAGCAGAATCGAACGCTGATTTGTCTTTGAACGGAGTTTAACAATATGATTAGGAAAAAAAACACACGCACACCAGGTAGAGAGGTGAACACAATTGAACTATACAAATCACTTAACATACGGAAAAAGAACGGACTGTGCATTGTTAACACGGTCATAGGAACATTTATACACCTTACAAAAGTAAAATATTAAGTTTACAATTCGCTATCATAAGACTGAGGACTCACTTAGTTCGACTTACGTATAAAGAAGGCATGTTTAGTTCAGTTCATTTTTAACCGCTAGGAGTTCGTAAGTAGTTATAGGGTTAGAATCGTTAAAGCTGGGAGGTTTAGTAACGTACTTTTTTTGTCGTAAAATATATTGATATGTAACATATAAATATATTAGAGACCCTTCAGGTTCACAAATTTTATTAAAATATTCCAAGGAAATTTTGTAGTTTTATCGTTTTTCGGATTTCCATAAAAGCATTTTCTTATATTAAAGTATCGCACGACTCCCCAATAGAAGTACGTTCTGTGTACATTTTATTTGATAAATTTATGAATCTGAAAGGTCGAAATAACGAAGATATATTTTAAAATTTCAATATTAAAATAACTTTTAGTATGGGGAGATAAATTGAAAATAAATTTATATCGAGATATAGAGTATATATAACTTTTGCATTATATTCAACATTTTATTATTGATATGGTCGTAAAGCGCAATAAATTTGGCATACAAGGGTTCGTTTATTAAATATACGTATAGTGACTTTGGGTAAATCATCAGTCTTACGGGACACGTTACAACCCGACTTTGGTCGGTCAACTCAAGAAAATAGGACCCTGTATAACTTGAACTTAGCACTAACTTCGAAACGTTGCCGTTTGCGTCAAAATCAGCCTTCGATTCCACACAACAACCGATTATAGCATTTGCTGTGGTGACACTAATGTACAATTCCGATGGCACCATCAACTTCTGTACAATTCGCTTGTTACATTTTGTGTTACATTCACAAGTCCATTTAAGTATTTGTGCAATCACAACCCGAGTAAAATTATTTAACTTAGCGTTACTGATTAGTTTCATGGTAGCTCCTAATATTAAAATTGTATGTTGAGGATAAAATTGTGTATTATTACATTTAAAAATATCAGATACAATTTCTATTAATATTTTTCGATTAATACTCTGAGTTAATTTCTTTCTCCATATCTTCATAACTCTCTTTACATACAAGATATAATCTGTATTACATCCTTGTAAATAGACGAGACATCGATTAATTAAATTTAATCGACATTTTGTATCAACTGTTACTCTACACATAAACAATGAAGTGATAAATAAAAACTGATTTTCGTTCCACAAAGTTATCTTAAATTTGTCTTTATTCAAATGAAAATTAATATGGCTCTTCAATATTATATTAGTCCCCTTTTCGCCTTGTAATTTTTGAATACAAAAAATATTTGTTGAGTTTATTTGAATACTGTCTTTTATTCTGTAGTCATATGTTTTAAATTCAACATGTTTTAAGACATGTTTTAGATTCAACTGAAATTGCATTGCTAATTTAGACCCGCCATTTATGATGTTATTTGCGGGTAGTTGTAGTTTTGATGTTATTTGAATTTGTATGTTAGACTCGAAGAAGACTTTCTCTGAATAAAGTATTTCTGAGGAGAGTGTATATGAGTAAGCACTTTTCCTCAAATTATCTACTGTATTTAATTTAATACATATTGTTCCTAAAGTTACAAAACAAAAAAGAAAAACTTTGGAACGTAAAATGATATCCTTGCGAGGACATAAATTTCTGGTGTCTGGAGTTTCTGGTGACTCTGCATAGTATTTCAATTTTGCTTTTAGAACCAAAATAAGGTTTGATAATAATGCTTTGTAGTGGAATATTGACAACATTTTAGTACAGTTATTTAGTAACTTTACAATTAGTAAATGTATTATGTTTACATACAGTAAATATGAATTGTTGTACATAACAATTGTGGAATTCAAATTTAGCTTACAAATTTCCACCGCTTTCATATTACCAACGTATAGTGGACTAACAGGCAATAAATTATTTACCAAAAGTAATTTCGATTTACCGTTTGGGATACAATCAAAACATGGCACATACACATTATGTAAGAAACGGCCATTTAAGTGGCAACACAATAAACACACAGCGAACGCATTTCCTACATTACAGCACAGTTTACAAGTTCCTACGAGAAATACAGGCGACTGGGTGACAAAAAAGTTAAATAACAGGAAATAGTATGCGTTTCCAGCCCGTGTACATTTTACACAGTTGCACAACTGGCGATATAATATACTAGCGACGGTTAGACTACGCACGTGAACGTACCGCGGGTTCATTTCGCTATCACGTGCGCGTACAGAGTCAATGGCCGCAGTAAATACGGCAGCAGATGGTGGACCGCGTGCGTCTGTCCGCTGTACGCGTCGTTCATTGATAGTTAGAGCGTTCATAGAATAAAAAAGTTTAGGTACAATTAATTTGACAGCGGGTACATTTTGTACCAGTGCGCACTGTAGGGTTGGCTCGTTGCCTGCAAGCGAGCCTGCTCTGTGCTGTATGCGCGTTAATTTCGTATTACGATGTGTTAGGGGATAATGAAGCCCAAATACGAAAAGTTGGCAATGCAGGAAACTGGCAGCTGATAGATGTCCGCGTTCACATGTGTGAACTGCAGAAAGAACAATTTTACAGAGTTGGTGATATGTTGAACTTACAGCGAATACAGCTAGTACGTTTCCGCGCTTTATGTTGGAGCGAAGGATGCGGGGAGTGTGTCCGGTGCGGAGGCGGTGCGGGGCGGGGGCGAGGCGCGGGGCGGCGGGGCGGGGGCGGCGCTAGGCGGCGGCGGGCGGAGGCGCGCGCGGCGCGGGTCACCGCGGACCGCGCCTGCGGCCCGGCTTGCCGCGCCGGTTGAATCCCCTGCGGAATACCACATGTTTTATGCTCAAGTCCGTTACGTAGTAGGTGTTTTTATAAATTTATATGTTTCTTAAAATTGTTTATATATATAATGGTAGTGTTGATATCATTGAACATTCAGCTGTATGCCTAATTAACAATGCAATAATTAGCAGAAATGAACAGAGGAACTGGATTGAACAGGAATCTGAACTTTTCTCTTGAAATTAATGCACATTGCATGTTTTCAGTCTTTGCGTATTACGAATCACGTTAAATAGCTCATTTCGAGTTCTATATACGAATCGATAAATCTTGTCGTATATTTATCACTAGAGGCCATACTTTAGTTAACTGATTGATATAAGTATGTACCATATCTTACCTATAAGGCACCTTTTCAGGCCTAGCAGCGGTAGGCGACCCTGGAGCATCATCGGGCGAGGTGGGGATACCATGAGCGCGAACGTTCACCTCCGCTTTGGCGGTGGCTTGTCCGCTCATAGAGGCTTGCATGTTACGCATCGTCGTGTTCTGTAACAACAAAATGGAACATTTCAATTAACATTAAAATGTACCTAAGAAAGAATCATCCGGTAAATCCTTGCAATACTCTACTGTAGAATACGGGTATCCTCTCAGAATAAGCAAGCAATAATCTGTCACGCTGGCTAAAGTGCGCCAACAGTTGTCACAAGCAGAGAGCAAGACGGAGTGCTTTAAGTTTCTTCACGCCTGCTTTTCACTTCAAACGCGCGTATTTTCATAGTCAGACGTAAGCGTCGAAATTATACCCCCAGACACTTGACACATTCGCTAAATGGTATATAACTGTATGATTACCGACCCACTTGTTAAAGTCGTCCCAAGTTTCAAAAGATTATATATGTTTATTTGTAAAGTCCGTTAATTGACAAAATCCACAAATAATTTATGGCGTTGATATGAAAAACTTACGCTTTCGGTCGGCGTGGTGATGGTAAGGGGCGGCGGGCCGCTGTCTCCGGAGCCCACGACGCCGCCCTTGGCCCTCTGCTTCGCGAGAATAGCCGCCATCTCCGCCTGGAGTTGCTGTAACATTATACAACAAAAATCCATGTTAACAAATAATATATTGTCAAATGTAATTGTAAATATTTTATAGATATCAAATAAACGAAACTCTAGAGTAATATTGTATAATAATCCGAATTTTTCGTACAAGTTAGAAAAATACTTGAACAATAAAGGAGATTACCTAAACCTGACTAGCTCGCACACTACAATTATACTTTGTCATGTCGGTGAAATAGACACAAACGCACACTATACGATATAGTACAGGTACATATACAGGTACAGTACGATATAGTACAGGTGATGTTCCTGTTCGGTAATGGCTCCAAGTAACCCACCCTCATCTTATCAGTGAGACGGAAGGGCGGCTCGTTGGTGGAGTCGATCGGCGGCGGGGCCTTCTTCAGCGCCTCCACGTCGCAGTTGAGCACGCTGCGGCACACTGGGCACGTTTGCTATCAAACGCCAATTGTATATAATCAAAGAAAGGTAAGCTACTCATTACAAATCAACACCAAGAGTGAACACTGTTAGTGTGCTTATATCAGCCGATAGTAGTAAAATTATATGATACGAAAAGTAGCGAGTAGCAGCACATCGAGTGTTTTAAAAGTGTCCTGAGCGATCAGACATCCTCGAACCTTCCCAGTAAAGAGTGATTGGTACGACATAACACCAGATGTATACCAACTGGAGAGTGTCGGTATTAGATTCATAAGGTTCATTTCATCCTATTATTATGCTAAAGTCCGTTGTACATCTAATTTCCCATGGATAGTTATAGAAAGACCTGGCCGCAGATAC
>DWTO01004567.1:0-11434 GCA_018244755.1 Jemadia pseudognetus
TTGAGAAAGTCAACTTGAAATAGCTCGAATTTTAACGACTAAAGATATAGGGCATAATTAGTAAAATAATACATGAGTAAATTAGTCAATATTAGACAGGAGAGTGATGATCGAATTAAAAAGACTGAAATCGTTGGACACTATAAGGTCAATGCATGTTTAATTGATATGAAAATCATTGAAAAAAATGACCACAATTTCCTAGTTATATTTAATTATGTTTGGTTTTAATATACGCTGTGTTTTTTTCTTCGGTAAATAGATTTATTTTTTAAATTATATTGATATATAAATATTGATATATCAAACCATTCGACAAGTCTGAGTGTGTAAACAAACCTATCGCAGTTGCAATCCAAGACAGGCTGGTTCCGAAGCGTGCACTACTCCCCGCAGAGCGTTGAATCTGATTTTTTCTAGCAAATGTAAATTTTACAACGTTTTTCAAGCAAACTTCATTTCGCTGCGAATGCGCTTTTAAATTTCGTTAAAACAACTTTTATGCGACAGGTCGCGTATCGCGTATGATTTTAGCTAGCAACGTTCCTTTTTTTCTACTCCTTGCTAATGCGTTCCTTACAAAGTTTATTTCGTCGCGACACTGCTTTGCCAGTCGACGATTAAAAAAAACTTTAACAAATTCTCATACTCCCTTACTTCATATTTAAAACCTTCGCCGTTGTTTTTCTCATTGAAATCATAAGTTGTGTATACGTTCACTCAACACAGACAAGGATCAAACAGCGAAGTAATAGAAGCTGTATTTTCTCAGGCAGAACGACGATCCTAACTTAGATGCGAGATGCTCGCAAGTTGAATCGCCTAACACAAAGTCGTGAGACGTAGTCGACGGCTGTCACAAGTCTGTGTAATGGAAGGTGGAATGTGGAACTTAAATTATGTACAATAATATGTATACAATATTAAGCACTTTATACAATAAGTTTATGAGTGAGTGTTCATATAAGGACGAAAGCAGATAGCTACTACATATCATACATATAACGATCTTTTGATATTCCTCTACTGAACACGGATCTTCTCTCAGAAGAAGAAGAGTTCAGTCTATGGACTGAGATGCTGGTTTAGGGCCAGTTATCAGACTTCACATCTTTAAGAGTACAATATGGAGAACACTATAATGCGCGTCTTTCGTCACGAAATCTTTGTATAAATTTACTGTATACAAGACTACCTTAATTAAATTTTTTATTTTTAATTGTGTGAGAGGGTTTTAGATATAGGTATCATCATACTAGTAAAGATAACGACGGCATAAAAAAAAGTATACAATTGATATTGTATATACAATCTGAAAGAAAATATATTGGATAAGAAGGTAAAGTTGCTGGCAGACCATGATATACTTCATATTATTGATACACGTTATGATGTCTAAGAAAGCCCTAGGGATATTATTTAACATGCCCCTGGATAGTCTCTCGGAAGAGCTGGGTATAATAGTTTGTCATATGGGTTTGTTGAAGTCCGCCATAGTCCGCCGATAACTTCTTTTTATTTTTCAGATTAGAGCACACGTGTTCTGCAGAGGATACCACTTCTTGGCAAACGTAGTGTAGGACGCCCTCCGGCTAGGTGGAGTGACGACATACTCAAAGTGGCTGACAGCGGTTGGATGCGAAGAATTGAAGATCGAGCTCAGTGGCGTGCTGTTGGAGAGGCCTGTGTCCAGCAGTGGACGGAAGTAGGCTAATGATGATTTTCAGATTAGGATTAGTCGGTATTATTAGTAGGTATTATTTATCGTATAAACGAAATTCCTTCAAAAACCTTTAAATAATAATGTAAAGTAACTAATGCAATTTAATTATTCTTCTATTGTACTTATATATATTTTATCGTTTCTTTATAATTAAGCAGTTGTAAAATTAAAGTACTTTATTATATAGAATTATTCTATATATAAAAGTACTTGGACAACTGGGGCAGGTGTGGCAGGTGAAATACAGCGAATGCCTAAGAATGGGCCCGGTAAACTAGTTCGCGTTCCGCGTAGTTCGCGTTAGAGATCGCCTTCGCGAACCACTTCAGCGTGAACTAAGCAACACTACTCACAACACGCAGAGTTACACGGCACGATGTGTCCTCGTGCGCGAATAATTACATTACATAGATAATACTCAGTGGATATATGTAGGTCAAGACGGCCCTTAATATTGTAAGTATAATAAATAGCCTCTTATCATATACGTCGTCGCTAACAACGCCGGCCCTGGCGGTGTCATTTACTAAATTGGGACACGGATATGTCATGTCACATAGCGTTACGTAATTTTATTTGGTCAAACAACAACGTATTTGTCACTTTTATGTGATGATTAAACAGGAGACCTATGCAGTCTATATTATGTATATCCTGGCTAATGGTAGAGTTACAAATCTTCGAAACAGGTGAACGAGTGTAAAGAGGAATATTTATGTAGAAGCAGGTCTTGTATGTAGGGTGAGAGATACCTACCCCGTTAAGGTCCCGGCGATCACATATATTAATAATAGATGTACAATTTACAATCTGTTTAATATTTTGTACATTTCATTGGCTCTTCTAAAACAGAACATATTGTTAACCTTAATTACCTAGAACATAGCACGTTTTATTTGTTACAGTTTTATTACAATTAAATTACTATGATGATGGGTTTATATTATAGTCAAGAAAGAAATTGTACCTATATCTATATTAGTTAATATTAATTGACACTGGGTGAATAGGACTGTTGCATCAGTAACTAATTGGTAACTGATCATTACTGCTTATTAAACTTATTTGAAACTAAGGATTGCAGACACGTTAATTGAGAGTCAATTATTAAAGCAAAATTTAATTATTCGTGGATATATAGATGAATAAATGATCATGAATAAAAAGCACATGATTGAAATGGTCTAAGCGTACACCATGTATTTTAGTTACGTCTACATTCATTCGCAATGAGCGACGGCCACATTTCTGCCCGCCGCAAAACCAACCATAGTGAAATGTGACGTCGTGTGGCTCGTTGCCGTCCGCACGCTGAATTACAGCCCACCACACAGTTGTAAACTATGGAAACGCCATAACTAATTCGGAAGTAGGTAAAATACGATCAATTAAATAGCGTATCGCCAGCCCGAAGTTCGGGGACGTTTCCATTGGTACTGGATATTGACGGGCAGTTATTTTTGTTGACCGATTATGCCACTGGTTCTTTTTTATTATTGTTTATTTACATTGAAAAAAATACGTTTTTTTTTATATACATTATTACAAACTGTATTTTTATGCAGTTTGTAGGTGGTATGTTGCAATCGCCAATATACAGACAACATTATATCATTTAGCATAATTGTATAATCTATACCATTTACATATTGCATAGTACGTAATCTCCAAAAAAATCCTTTTCTTGTTGGTTGAAGATACCTAAATCTATATCTTATACAAACAATCTTTTTATGTTATAGCTAATTTTAAAGTTATATTTGTCAGTTAGGCATGAGTATCTTTTCACAGTTACTGAGATTCTCGCAAGTATTTAAAGGTCCAAGGTGGACTATGGGGACACGTCAATTTACAATTTTAGAAAATGTTGTTAGAAGAATTTAAAATGTCTTGCAGATGTCCATTACAGGTTAACGAGTTTTATTTACGATAACAACAAGACCTATGATCTACCAGATGCTGAAACTCTTTCAAGAGCCAACACGGAGTTGCTTTGATTGACCCTAGAGTCGTGACGTGAGAGAGTCGCTCCTGGAAACAACTCCTCGCGCTCGAATGGGACAGTATTATTTACTACCAATGACATCTCTAGGGAAATCTCTTCGGACAGAAACTGTATGGGTTGCTGGTTAATGGCAAACGTTTTGGATACCGAACTTTGTGACTGAAGTTTTATAGACTTTTAATGAGTAAACTTTATGATATATAAATTGGATTTAGCTTTTTATTTATAGAAATATATTAAATCTACGTCTAATCTAACAGTTGTTAAAGCGGAAATATTTATATTTGCTTGAGCATCTTTAAAGGCTATATAACGATATGATTCGACTCCGTACGTAGTATCGCTTTACTTTATTCCTGCCAATATGAATATATATGACAAATTAGTGATCAAATATTGCGGGACATTAATTTCTATTTTCTTTCACACAGTTATTTCTCTATAACAGCAGTTAAATAGCAACTTGTTTTTCGGTTTTTACCTATCTATATTATGTACTAGAAACTTGAAAACTTAACAGAAATTAACAAACAGATACCACGCATAAAACGTTTCAAAATCATATCGTAGAAAATAAAAAAAACTGGCGTCATATGGTACATTATATGCCAACTACGCTCGCTTATTTCCTGTTTTCTAAGTACTTCATCGAAGCGCGACATCTATCGTTAGCACCGTTAAATGCTAAGTTAACACGCCAGTGTATAACGCTCGAGCGACGCACGTTCATTAAGTGAACTTCAAAAATGCATTACCAAGTGTAATACAAACTGAATGCTTACTGAGACTGGGATAGTCAGACCGAGTCGCGTGCCTTTGAAAGCCAAGCTCCCATGGTAATGAGTGCTCACGTCGTTTGAAACTGAATATTCGGAAGCAGGGGACTAAAGAGTTTTATCGTATACGATTGTGATGCGACTTGACGGTAATTTACGTAGTTTTTTTACTGCTATTATTATCATCAATATGTGTTATATGTCTCTCGCAGTAGAATGACCGTAGAAATGGGATGTTAAACAAGGTTGTAGGTAAGCACAATCTTTGATCCGAAATTGTTTGAGATTAGCATTTTAGCGATTTAGAAGTAAACACCTCATCGGTGTGTTGGTGCAAGCGTGAGTGCCAACCGAAAGGTCCTAACTTAAGATTTACTAGTAGTGACTCGGGAGTTTGGATATGTGCCCGGTGTATGGCAATAGACTCGCCACTTATTCCACAGTGGGATGTAAACGGAACGGGTGAAACGTGGGAGTGTTCTACATTATTCTGTCTACCTCTTCGGGTATTACAGGCGTGATAGTAAGTTTAGAAGTAAAGATTTGATATTGAGAAACAAATGTACTTAATAAGTTTTATATTTATAAAATCGGTATGGATGAATCTGACCTGGTTTAATGTTGGAGGGTAGCGGTGTGGTAAAAGAACAAAGGACCGTGAGTTGTGGCGATGTATGCCCAGTAGTGGACATCATTGACATCAAAGGATGAATGTTTGTATCGCTCATAGCGCAAACATATTCACAAAGTGTACACATTTGCACTTTTTTTACGCTCTCATTTATGTTAACAGTATGTTTACGGATTCTTACATAACATTTACGATTTTTAATTACTTGAGTATTATGTGCTAGTTGTCTTATGCTAGTTGTATTTATATTAAAATCGTAATGTATGAATGTCTTTCTTCAGTACAAACACGAGTTCAGATCGAGCTTTGTTGATGTCCCGAGACGCGGTCGGTTTACCGTCTAATTTCGGATTGGGAGACTTTAAACTTAGATGTAATAATTTCGAGTTACCTTTAACATAGCAAATGCAGCAGCTGCGAAGCTGAAGGTTTAAGGCATTTTAGAATTAAGACTATGGGATTGTTCTACAGTCATTACGTAATTCGGTTTTGAATGTATTTATATTCAATTTAAAGGAGAGAGAAGAAATGGAAATGAATTCACTAATTGTTTTAGGTTAGATAGTAATTACATTAAAAATAAATAATTGTTTTTAAAGAGTGGTATATCTAGTGTATGTACTGTAAGATGCTGAACAAAGTGCTGCCATCTGTTATGAATTGTCTGCAACACAAAATATAAAATAAGAACCATTTTGGCAATTATTTTACTATTTCAAATGGTTTAATCAGTTTGCCTCTTGGATATATCGCGGTTGAAGAAGTTCTCATTGTGCAGTTGAATTTATTTCGGAGCCTACTTCGTTCATTGTCAATGCAGATAATAGTAGCTATGCGTTAACAATTTATCAAGCTAATTTTAATAATACAGATCAGTTCAAAGTTCTAAAATTAATAATTAACTCACTTTGATTACCTGCACGGTTTATATCATGAAGCTGCATCCACCTAACATTTGCGTTTCTGCATATATCACAAGAGATCTTCCTAATAGGGTGACCATCAAAGTGGACAAACTACGTCCGTCCTGTTACTATAGTGCAGCGCGCACCGAAACGTGCCGCTATTAATTCCTGAACTGGGAGCGGGCGCAATGAATTCCCACGTACGTACGTATTACATCAAGTGTAAACTGTAAGCGTCGTATTTACGAGCTCTGTACTGGATTGTTCATTGGATTGGAATCTCATGGTTTTAGTACCATTGGATAGGAGGCTTGGGAGAACGACCCTTTTTCTGATACATATCTATTAGTAACACAATTTATTGTGTATTTTTGAAACTAAGATGCTTTTCTATTCAAATTCAATAATGTAGACATCATGTACACACATGTCAGTCTGTGCGTGTGTATATAAATTATAATAATATACAGATTATTGTTGTTTGATTGAAGTCCGTCTAGGGTGTTATGCCAACTCACTGAAAGAGGCAAAGGTAGGGAATACTTGGAGTTTACTAGCTTGGTTAACTGCAGCCGAGGCCAGACTGGTGAAACGAAAAGGTGGGCACAATGGCGGGCTATTATTTCAAAAAACTCCTTTATTAGAATATAATTGTCAACTTTTGCTAGTTGCTTGTGTTAGATGCAAGCGCGGCAGCCGTACGGGAGGTCCTGACTTGGTTCAAATCCCGAGTCGGAAACTATTGGACTTTATAATTTAGATTTTATAGCAGTAGGTGGAAATCTTTAAATATACTAGAATTATGGCAATATGCACACCACCTATTTCATAGTTGGACGTATACTTGTAAATGATACCATTATAACGTCAACAAACGTTTAATATTCAAACAATGGGAAGTTCGAATCAAATTCCGCGACGATTGGGGAATAAAAAATAAGAGCATCTCAAACATTTAACAAACGACTACTAATAATGCGAACGAACCGGTGATGTAAGAATACCTTAAAGTTGGCGAAAGCGGCGCGCAATAACAAACCACTTGTGAGGAAGGCGGAACTTTATTAATATTCCTATTATTAAGTAGCTTCGGTTATTACGATGTCTAAGAACGTGGCGCCTTATAGTTTCTTGACAGTGAGAGTTATTTGTAAGTCGGTTTTTGGTTATCCAGAACTATGTATTTTTGGAAACAGGTCAATTAGTAGCCCGTCACACTTTGAAACCGTACGTACCTCCTCGTATGTAGCTTGGCGAACCGCTCAGCATGAATGGGTTGTAAATAGGAAAATGTTTGTAAGGAGTTTCTTATTAATTTATTTTGTAGCGGCACATATTACTTTTATATTATGTGCGGGTTATTTATAAATTTTTCATTCAATTTCGAATTACATAGAAACCGGCGTGCTTGTGTGAATAATGTAATTAATATAGAAGTAGTAGGTACTCCAGGTCTGTAAGGATTGATATAAAACTGTCATTCGGTGCTCTGCGGATATCCAATATAAGACTGAATGACGATACAATAAAAAATTAATTCGGAAACACTTTTATTTTCTACAAAAATAGACGGTTTCAAAAATTGCAAGATAAGGCACACTCAAATATGCCTGAACTGTGAACGGTAACGTTTCCAGCGTTCAAATAAACAGCCCGGGAAAAGCGTGGCGATAAATTGTAGGCCTGCAACGGAGTCGCGCGTGATGTAATGCGCGCGCGAATCAATTCGTTGCGCGCCTGTTCCGTGCCTAGTAATGCATGAGGTTTGCAGTTGCATAAACATTCTGAACATTCACTTTACTGCTGATGTGTTGCGTATATAAAATGTATGGGCTGCACACAGTAAGTAACGATTTGAAACTTAGAACGTATCTGAATTGAAATTATTTTTGAGCTTAAAATTAAATTATGATAAATATGCGGGCCCTGCTGGCGTCATTGCTAATTTTAGTTTTGAATGGAAAATTAGCTACGTATGTATTAAAATATAATAAAGTACAGAAATGTATTATAATATATACGAGACGCATGCAAATTAACCTTAGATAATCTGAAAGAAGTTGCTACTCCTAATATAAAAAATAAACATCTGTTTATCGTACGCATAATCATCATCAGTTTAAGTCCACTGTTGGACATGGCCTGCTTTGAGGGGTTTTTGCCCCTAATCCCCACAACTGGAATGCGGGTTGGGGATCGCAGCGCACGGCTTTTTCGCACTGCGTACACGGTATAATGTAATACATATATGACTATATCATATAACCATTAGAAAATCTATAGTTCCATTCCACGTACGGCTTTGCGACATTTAATATTCACCTTATTACATTCATCTGTAATCGTATCAATCAAATTTCAAATATACCAACTAAGACGAATATTTTATACGTACATATATAATGCGGTGTTTCATTTAGACTTAGTAAATGTAATTAAAGGCTTTATTTACGACGTTGTGTGTGAAACGAAATCACAGTTGATTCACGTGCACCGAAATACACGCCAGGCTTTTACAGTCTTAGCCAGTGGTGCTCAAACTCACCAAAATTTATTATTATTATTATTATAGCGTTAAACTCTGTCACTTACAGACAACATAGAGAGCATTAAGTACCAAAAACCTCTATCCAAAGAAAGCTTCTTCTTTCTACTTTAGCCACACTATTTATAATAAAGTAGATATTGATTGTGTGACAGTAAATTTTATGTACCTACCTATCAGTAACATGAGCAGTCAATATTTCTAGATATAGGTGTTATGTAAACGTTTCCATTCCTTGAAGATATGTAATTTACTGTATTCTTTTGTATGTTGAATTAATTTATTCAGATTTTACCTACTAAGTAATAAAAAATCTGTTGTTATATTCCTATTATATTAAAGAATGTTATCACCATTATCATGTCTGCTTCGTTGGCTGTGTTGGTTGTAGGCACGACTGTCGATCAGGAGGTCCTGGGTTCAAATATCGGGAACTACTAGATTTTTCTAACTTTCTAACGTTCTTTTAAGATTTTCTGGTAGCGGCTCGGAGTCTGAAAATGTATCCAGTATATGGCAATAGGTTAACCAGCTGTTCCATATTGAGACGTAAACATAACTGGTGAAACATGGGAGGATACTATATAGTACATTCCTCAAAAGACTACGTTTATCCCCAAAGAGGTAGGCTCTTCGGGAATTACAGACATGGTATCATGTTAAGCCATTAACATCATTCAGTATCACTTTTTATTATATTTCTTGTGAATATATCAAAAAAATTAAACATCCTTAATATACATGTACAAAAACTTACACTAATTTATTTTTATCAGCCTACAGTTTGAGTGCCGCTGGTCAAAACCAACGACATCGTTTAGGCAACTGCCTTGAATTAAGCGTCGGGTTTCGGAATTAATTTCTCTATACAACTTAATTAGAATAACAATGTTTTCCTTTACTTGTCTTCAAACAATTCCGTATAATGCTAGTCAAGAACAATTCAGTTTAATATTCGTTTTTGATAAGTTTTTGTCATTAAATCTCTATAAATTTTTTTTTTTTTTTAGTTCTTGATAAATCAATTGTATTGTACTGCCTCGTTGGTCGAGTGCTTGAAAGCTTGGCTGCTGATCGAGAGGATCCGAGTTCTAATCCTGAGTCGGGTATTATCTTATATTTTTCTAACTTCGATTTGCTAGTAGAAATTTTTAATGGTGTCTCAGAGTCTGGATTTTACGATCAAAATTTTTTGTCCATTTTGATTTAGCAATAGGCTCATCCATATTAGGAGATAAACGTTACTGGTGAAACATGAGAAGATACTATACTCCTCAGCCACCTCTTCGAAGATTACAGGCGTGATGGTAGGTTATCTAGTACTTATAGTATCTAAATATAAATTTTGGTCATGTTGCGATATCTAAGGATTCGATTTAGCATATTCCATTTGTAGTATCTACAGTGTATTAGCTTATTTTAATATTTACAATTTTATATATTTTCATTGACCTAAATACATATTTATTGCGTATTTGTCTTTTATTTTGAGGGTAATCAATCATGAATGAGTGACTGTAGATAATGTTGATATAGATAACATCGAAACTGATTTACTGTAGGTATATACTGAACCAAAAATATATTTTTCCCTAAAACAGCTGATGTGGCCGACTAATGTCCACAAAATACGCGATGACACACTGTTAATAAATTGTGTCCCCTCGGAGAAACAAAACTCTGGGGTGACATGCAAAATGTATTAACGCGTAAAATTATAGAACAGATTTTCCCAACGAACGCAACAAAATGCAAACACGACGCAGACACTGTTTAGGACAAACTTTCAGATCTGGTTTACGCCAGCACAAACAGAGGGTAACTGAGCGGCCAAAACTCTAGACCCCCCAATGTTGCCAGTGTTCGCTTTTAACGGCTGCAAACAAGTACATTCACAGCGCTGCAAGGGGTCACGTTAAACTGGGCATGGTAGTGCAAACTTTATAATTGGTCATAACCCCCAATATGTACCCTTCCTCTGGGAGCCGTCGTAATTAACTCCTCGATTGTATACCGAGTGACAGGAACTTGATAAGGATCGCCAACCTGGATCGGTAAGGGACTAGTAATTAAGGACGGTAGTCCTTAAAGTAAGATTTATTATAAAACTTTCTGTTTCATAAATATAGAAAACGTAAATATTGTTTTTTTACAGATGGTACCTAATTATACCGTTGATAGTAAAATTGACTTAAGAAAACATGTACCAAGTAGTGATGGCTTAGTGGCTTAGAGTTTAGTCTTCCGCTTCGGAGTCATGACTTCGAATCTCGGCATTTTGTTCTTTAAAATATTACGCATTTTTAAAAGTAAATGTCACTGGTTGTAACAAAGAAGAAAATATCGCAAGAAAACTCGTACGACTTACAATTTTTGTTAATGTTCTTTAAGGGGTGTCAGTTCTATCAACTCGCACTTGCTCAACGTGGCAGACTATGGTGACCCTATTCATTATGACAGGAGACCTTTAGATAGAACAAGTATAAGAGTGCTGATGATAGAAGTATTACTTCGTAACCGTACCTCTAGACTGCTGCTACACCTCAAAGAAGAGACTCAATTCAAAGTTTCCGTGATAATATCATTAGTGACATCACCATAATTAAACATTGTATGGTTGAAGACATCAGTTAGACAGTCGTTACGCTGAATTTGAATGCGGTTTGTTTTTTGAAATATACCTTAGCATGTTTAGAAGTAATCTACTTACTGACTGCCTCGTTAATCGTGTTGGTTGCAAGTGCGACTGACGATCGGGAGGTCCCGGGTTCAATTCCCGGGTTGAACACTACAAAAATTTTCTAATTTAAATTTTCTAGTAGTGGTTCGGAGTTTGGATATGTGCCCGA
>DWTO01004568.1:0-11433 GCA_018244755.1 Jemadia pseudognetus
TTTTGTAGTGTTTGACCCGGGAATCGAACCGGGACCTCTCGATCGGCAGTCGCACCTGCAACCAACACGACCAACGAGGCATATTGACTATAAAGAAATAAAAAATTACCACCAGGACACTACAACTTTAATTTGCCTAACAGGTGGGACTTTTTTCCAACGTCCAGCTTTCGAGCGCTTCAAAGCGCACAGTCGCTATTGCCATTTATAAAATTAAATTTTAATCTGCACTGGATTGATTACAAACTGTAGTATATTGATGTAACGGGGAGCACGGAGTGCACCGGAACATATCGCACGACAATATCCTAATTCACTCGCGCGAATGTAATCCATTAGTGTTCCCTTCCTCAGGGCGCGCCCGCACCCCCGTCTCCCCAACAGCGATAGAGCGGGTATCCAATGACGAAGAAGAGTCCATTCAAATACACCGGCTCGGAGAGCGAGGCTGCTTTAGGCCGCATTTTAAATAGAACTTTAAGACATGTCGATAAAGCTGATTTATATATTTGAAATGTTTCACGGTGAGAGGATGCTCGAGCGCAGTCACAAAACAATTGAGATGTAAAAATAGACTTTATTCAAATCTGATAAAGTTCTATTTTAAATACTATTTAAAACTGCCCTGTACTTCGAGTCGGTCTATTTGAAAGAACTATAACAGGGTTGTCTCATCAACGTACCCATGAGCTCAGTAATAAAACCGTAGATAGTTACTATAAAATTAATTTAATTGTAGTTAAAATTAACTCGACTGTTTGGTTTATTATTAAATCATGCAAGGAGCAAAGGCGGGATAGTAGGTAGTACAGTCGATTCGTCCGCTCGCCAATGGATCAACTCCATATCATTTGTATTGGCACATGTTTCATATGACTAATGGACGGGGCACATTAAATACACAGCGACATCTGCTTATTGCAATCTACAATATTCTGAATAAAAATCGGAATGTGATTGATATGTGTCTATGGAGTTTACGTTTCAACTTTATATAGTTCCGTTCGCGAATGAATGATTCGTGTTATCGCGTTCATTATTATGCGGATCGTTTTTATAAAGTGTGATTTGTTTAGATTGTACCTCATTTTAAACAATGTTACTGACATACACTTCACAGAGTGCACCACAGATTAAAACAGTCTGCGTTGTTAACTTATATAAGTTAAACACGTACATACACGAGGCTACGTTTAAAAAAATAATGAAAACCAGAAATTTGTTGCTTTTATATTTGAGGACATTGACGTTATAAGCCTAAGTTCATACTGGTGTCGGAAAAACGTTAGCTCGAAGCTCTAATTCAACATTCGTCAATAAGTCGTACAAGTTGCAAACGTGTAAGTCGTAACAAGTTATTGTAATAATAAGTGGTCTATAATATAAAAAACAAAGAATAAAAACTACAAAAATTAATAAGAAACTACGTAAAACAATTAAGTTAAAACACTTTCATTTTCAAACTTTGAAAATTGTATTAATTACCTTTCAGGCCATTTTATATTATTTCCCATTTACTGAATTGAATGTATAATATTGAAATATTGTTAAGAATTGTCAAATAGCAATACTGAAAATGTTTACTTGTCACGTACATTTAATTTTTCTTTCTTTTGTCCTTTCTATTGGCTACTTACGTGATTATTTTATAATTTATTATGTAAGTACATAAAGTGATGTTTTAATACGTTTTTTCTAGAGACACATGTTCAAAGCATACTTCGCGGCATATACCCGTAAATTTCACTTTCGTCCGCACACGAGCGCAGCGATCTGATTCGTCCGCGCAAATAAGAACACACCGCAACATTGATAGCCGCGACCAAATCGTAATAATAAATGTGTATTAAAATCAACATTTCATTTAGTTGTTTGCCTTTCTGTGCTTTAATCCACTTCGCTGTACACACAGACGGCAGCGGTACCTACGTACGAGTACGTACCCCGCTATCAACTTTTCAGAAAAAATTAAAGAAAGTAATCAGCGGTATTACGAGGGCTACTAAAATATGTATTCGTCATAAAAGTATGCGCCGACTGTCGGAGGATAAATATTCATTATGAGGGATCGCCTAACGTTTTAGCGGGATTAAATGCTGTTAACCTCGCGTCGCACCGCTCTCGGCTGAACCAATCGTGTACACTCTGTTTCTTGGTTATTAGCGTCTGTTATATGCTGAACACTATGTCTAGTTAAGATTTACGAAAATCGGGAAAACGTAAAAAATGTAACATCACGCCTGTAATCCCCGAAGAGGTAGGCAGAAGGTAAGTAGGTAGGAAAAATGTTTATTAAATATCGATTTTCAATATGTATATATGGATATAAGTTTTTGAAATTGTACTTTGTTACATTAAATTCTAATTCCCTGAACACTATTATTGCTATTATTCAGATACTAAAGCTTGGAAGCGTTATCGATAGAGCGATTTTGAGGATCTAAAATAGATCAAACTTATCCCTATATATTTTTTAAAAGAAAGGTTATAAAAACAAATTAATAACATGTAGTAGATGTGACAGAGGAAGATATGATTCCTTATATCTTATCTAATCCATTGAAACATGTCATTGCCATTTAATTATTACCCATTGTGATAATTGGAGAGGGCGCGTAGACAAGAGGGCTCATGCTAATTACTTCAGTCGGTTCCATTAGTTTAATACATACAGACATACGACAACACTATTTATGTATTTGTAATTAATAATTATATTCCACAGTAAGACGTAAACGTAACCGGTAAAAAGTGGAAGTGTACTACACTCCGCTGCCTACCTCTTCGGGGATTGCAAGCGTTATGTTACGTAATCTTGATATTCAGTTTAGAGTAGACCAGTGAAATAGTGAATGATTAAATAGACAACATTTTAAAATTATCTATTCTTCGTACAAAAATTTGTATTATTTATATAATTTGTATTTGTAAATAACAATAACAAGAGCATAAATTTGAAACTTCGGAACTCTGCCTGCCTCATTAAGGTCCTGGGGTGACATAGTAGTAGTGGGTATAAAATAATTAAATAAACTTGCTTCCGCAAGCATCAATCATATCTTGATATTAATCCAGTTCAATCTACGAGAAGATGTCACTCCACTCAATATGCATGAGCCGTTTTAAACATTAGTAGGGGCGCGTGTTCGGGAGCGCTCGTTCTAATTAATTACCCTATTCGGTTTCAATCAAATTAACTCTCAAGTCGAGCCACCGACACGCAAATCAATGACGATTAAATTCATTAACGTTTCAATTAACTTATAATTAACTAAGCTGTTAATTATTATACACAGAAAAATTATTTTAATGTGCTAGTGTGGTCATACAATTTGGCGGGAAAATAATTGAACGCATACAAAGTTAACGATTTCATAATATCCGTATGCCTTCACATGTATTTCCCCGAAGGCTTAGGCAGAGGAGTGTAGTACACTGCCATGATCTACAGATTACGTTTTACGTCCTACCATGGATTACGGGGTGCGTTTGCTGTCGTACAAATTCGATTGACGATTCCAAAACATGAAAACTGATCTTATGTTATATGAAAACGGATCTGATTTTACTATACTGAATACTTGCTACAGCTCAAGGAAAACACTGGAAAGAAACTTATACACCTTAGAAATCTTCATAAGGATCTTGAACGCTTCTGAAAATTATAATCCCCAGTTTTAATTTTCTACAGTAAATATCATCAAAAATGGTCTTTGTAAACATTAGCAGAGCGATTAATTTCCTAATTAATTACTCCGTTCGATTTCAATTAAATTAATTCGACATGGATTCATCGGCACGTGATCAGTCAATTGCGACCGATATCGTTAACGGCGATCAATTTTGATCGTTAGCGATCAATATAGTTATTACATTCCCCGTTCGGCCAGTTATTCGGGGTGCCTTTACAAAAAGGGTAATTGATGGAACCAATGCATACGTGGGCTTAAGTGCTATCACATTCACGGGTAGATACCGTGGCTGAAAGGTGGATAAAATGGGTTTTGATATAAATACGTCTATGCATTTATGAGCGGTTATTTTCACTATCCCTATAACACTTTGTAGCTGTTAAAATCATTAGATATTACAGCTAAATTAATAGGTTAATATACGGAAGAAAATAATTCAGAACATTTATATTGTACTGACTTATTGTTACTTTCGTTCGCATAAAATTCTTTCATTACTACCTCTTCACGAATAAAACAACATAAAGGCCAGAACATAATTCGTAAATTTGTATCTTAAACACGGAACACTAAAACTAAATTGGCCACTCGAAACTAGTTGGAGCGAGTTTAAAACTGCGCCCTTAGGGGGAGGGGACATTTTAATTACGGCGTTTAAGTAAAAGCGACGCTTCGCCTCTCGGAGCTAGTGGCTGCATTACACAGATTCAACCACCAAAAGCCTCCCACTTAGCTAATGAAACATGGTCGTGTATAGTGTTTAAACCGTCGTCGCAGGCGGGCCTTGCTAGCATTGTGAGCGGAACTGAGCGGGCCGGATTCGGCGGACTCGCCTCCGTAAATCCTCATTTACTTGCATTATTTTAATGGAGCCATTGTGGCCGGATGTCCTTTGTCGTCCAGATCCAGCGCACCGGGCTGTGGGAAATGTGCCGGTGCAAGCGCATCACCGCTGCCCTGGATTCGGTCAATTCGAAATTAAACGCCCGAAAGCACCGTTTCAATTTAAAGGATTTGAATGGCTCTCACAATTTCTGGCGTTATGGACGAAGAAAATGAGCCCTATTGTGGCCGTAACAGTTACAGAATGGAGGCAAACGGAAAGCGACGTATCCATTAAGCTAATTAACTGGGGCGAAGTTGTTTCGAAAGCACGCGTTTGAAGAGAAATCCCTCAGACCTCTGATAACTGGCTCCCTACGACTGGCTCGGGCAAGCTATTTTATATAGCAAAAACGGTTAAACACGATAGGTACTGGAACATCGATATTACCAACTATGTACTATGTTTAATTACAAAAATCTTTCTGACACATTACTTCGCGCGTTTTTGGTGAATTACATGTAATTAATTTGAACGAAAACACAGCAAGTTATTAAAAAGTGACCAAGCGCGCCCACGATCTGTGGCGTGTTAACGTGTAATTAAGGCAACATTTAGTCTCAAGCATTATACTTATAATATTTACAATGGAGTGCGTAATGTTGGTTAAATAAAATATTAACTTACAATGTTATACACCGAAAAGTGTAAATCATGTAGGTATGCGTGTAAATCGCGTGTGCTGTAACAACTAACATCCCTAATAATTTAAACGGTTGTCTTGCTCGTACAAAAATGCAATCGCCCGAGCGGGGCCGCCGACGTCGTTCAAACTTTTCAAATTTTCCACCAGCGCCATGGTATTAATTTTAAATTAGACCACGTACATAAACTGTCCCCACATGTGGATTATTTCTTCTAATTAGTTTCTGTTTGCTTGTTCAATATATTTTATATTCTTGAATTTTTAACAATACCTTTGTAATTCATTACAAACATTGATCTCAAGGAAATCTAATTAAATTGTTATTAATAACGTTATGGTAATTATGTGATAGGTAATTCAAGATAAATTCACGCTTGGTTTTGCAAGAAGGGACAGGCAGAGTAGGCAAAATGTATACGTTTCATGGAATAGACGGTAAGCCATTACTATACACCGAGCTCAAATCCATACACCGTACTATTAAAAATTTCAAGTTTTAAAACATTTTTAATAATACCTTTAAAACTAATCCAAAGTGAATTGAAATTTCTTAATTAAATTGTTAATTATACATAGCAACATAAAGTTTATTCATACAGTTATTAGTTCATAGTCTATTCATTATATACTCCGAGTTGAGGCGGAGTAAGAATACATTCCCCGACCCCGTACTGGGATATAGGGCGCCGTCTGCCTAAGCACAGTTACATGCCTTGTCCACCTGTGGGCAGTAGTGTAGGCGGTGCGAGTAACTGTGCTCTGCGATCCCCAACCCACATGCCCAGCGTGGCGATTATGGGCATAACCCCTCAAGGAAGGTCTGTCCAGGAGTGGAATACAAGAGACTGATGATGATGACAGTTTATTACCTCTGCCTACCTTTTCGGGGATGACATGCGTGATGTCGTAAGATCGCGCATGTGATCAGTATTTCTTTCATAACTGTTTATCATACGAAGGGTAATATAAAGTTATTCTCAATATGACTTATTACAATTTCTCAAAAGTGTTTTTAATATGTTCATAGTATAAAGTTTTGAAGGTAAAGGAGTGCATTTACTCATTTCCATTATATGATAAAACTCGACTTGAATTTACATTTGGAACTACTCACATAATGAAAGTCATACATTAATGGAATTGAATGTTTTATGACTCGCGTCTTTCATCAAAAATCTAACAACTCACAAGATGTTATTTGTCTTCCAAGACTGTGTATTGCGTACTTTGAAAGTACCTTTTTAATGAGATATATCATTAATTCACCTAATGTAAGGAGTGTATACATGTATATAACATACACAATTAAGAATATTAAAGGACAACTTTTGTAACGTTCTCTTTTCGACACAGATTCTATACCGTTAAGTTAATACTCCGTATAAGTTAATACTCCGTAAGCTGAGGACACGGTGTGATAGAATTAACTAGGGAAGGTCGGTCCAGCAGTGGACCAATTTTTATCATCATCATCATTATCACCAGCCTATTTCCGTCCACTGCTGGACATAGGCCTCTCCAATAGCAACCCACTGAGCTCGATCGTCAGCTCTTTATATCCACATAAACAAATTTAGAATGAAATAGAACAAATTCGAAGTACACTAGTGGACAAGTGCTTTCGTATTTTTTTCAATTTTTATTGACGAATGGTAATTATGAAAAATCGTGTTTAAGTTTCAAAGCATTATTGAGCGTTCACCTCTTAAAGCGAGTGACACGCTTGGATCAGAATAAACAATATTGTTTTAAAGTAATCGCTTACGCTTTATTGCTTTGCCTTTAGGCATTATGGCTTGCCTACTGGACGATGCTGTTTAATCCTACCCAACTACCTACCGTTTTATATGACTTGACGGATAACAATAGTTTTTTATACAATTTCGAGAATTGAGGGAGCATAGGAGACGAAACAGAGCAATAACTAAACTCTACAATTGAAAGATTATGAATACTGTTTGTTAATTATAATGATAGTCTTTTTATTCATATTTTGGTGAATGACTTATTATTACTGAACGAAGTGAGTGTGGTAGGAAATGAAATATGTATAAATTTACTTAATAATAAAAGTATATTCTAGAATGACATCACTTCTGTAATATTGAAGGGGATAATTCAATGATAGCAACGGGAAACAATCGCCCAACACGCTGAGCAGTTAGTTTGTAGCTGAGCTGATTAGCGCACGAGCTGCCTACCGAAACAACCAAACCAGCCGCGACCCGCCCAATGAATAAATTAAACACTAATTTCTTGACACACTTTGTTTCGAGTTGATCACCTTGCCCGTAATTGCGCCAGTAACACCGCGTTAGGTATGTCATTTAGTACATACTTATATTGCAAGTTATTTAGCCATATATTTGTTTTATATGCACTTTAATCAACTCTACTGTGGATACTGCTTCAAAAGATCTCAATAAGAGATAATGTCTTAGGGTAAATATAAAGTTTCATATGTAAGATTCACTCGTATTTTTGTTGAGGTGTATTATTGAAAATAATAAAAAAATATTCATATGTACACATTAGGAACATTTATTTAATGTTAACTTACCACATTTACCTACTTGTCAGTTTGTAGATGTCATCTAGACATAATCGACTAATGATTTTCTTCAATCTCAGTTCAAAAAAAATTATACTTCACTCATACATACCATCTACATTCATTTGTACTTTGTACCGTACGTAACAAACCAAATACTACATTTATAGAGTTGCTCGAAACGGATAATTAGTGTGGAAGCGATTAAGGAGAGAGCCGAGGGTCGTTAGCGGCACGCAACGGTAGCGGGTTCGATGTCCGGTGCGCTCTCACGAAGGGCGCCAATCATTTGGAAAACAACGCTTATGTAAACAACATCCAGTCACCGATTAATTGAATGAACAACATACTCGTACATAATTATGATTTAAAAGAAACGAAGGGATAAATACTTTGTAAATCGTTGAAACGTCATTGTGTACACGACAGTACTCAGCTTATCTAGCCAGCTAGTCACTAGCGAAGGAAAAATCAATTTAAAGGCAGCACGACAGGTACAATTCAATGCTCAAATATTCAAATATTTATCACAACGGCCGCCGTGGCTGTTTTTGTAGCTCAAGTTCAATAATCGTTTGATAAGCTCCACCACTTTGATTGATGACTGATACTATCTATCGGCAATGTAATTCTATTCGCGCGGGCTGTGTCACGCGAATGCGGAGTACCTAATCGAGTTCTTCGGAACTCGCTCATTCATTGTATTGATACTTTACATATGCGACTGGTTAATATATTGAAAATATAATCAAGATTGTGATTTTTACTTATATATACTGTCACTCTAATGGCTTGTCTTTGTCGTTAATTAGAATTGACTGGATTTAATAAATAGTCAAGTGTTTTTTGCTCTGCGCACCCTGCAAGTGCTCTGACGTGATGAATAGTAATAAGTATTTTAAAGTATATAGTTATTATTTACATACATACAATAAATATTTATATAGGTACATAACGTACAATAAATATTTATTATATACATATGTAAGTAAATCTCATAGTATTTTTATAGAACAATGCATATAAAACAAACGCAAAGGGGTTGAAACCCCAAAATCCAGCTGAAGCTTTGCTGAAATCTGTGAAACTCCTGACAAAGAAGCGAAGTGAAGAGTACCTGTCCGCTGCACAGACAGATCGGAGGCTGGCTGGACCTAGCCCGCAGCGGGTCTTTGAGCTCGCGATCACTTTGATCTCGAACCCCCAGCGGGTAATTCGGAAAAACGTTATTTAATTAACTTTCGACAAGTCGGCGTAATCGTGTTACAAAGCCACCGGTGAAATCTGAACGGTCCAGTCTTTGAGCCGACGCTTTTGATTTTTGCACCGAACGATGTAAAGGCGCTGTCGTTGCCAGGTGTTTCCCAATTAACTCCCTTTGACCATGGTCCATAAACCAAGCGCTTTGTCATTATAGTTAACAAGGTAGTTTATTAAAAGGGAAGCCTGTAACGGACTCTTCGGCACCCCTCTGTTCTGCATTCAGAAACACTCCGCCTATAATTATATTAGTTTTGCAAAACTGAGCCGTTGTTGCATTACTACAACTCAAAAGCTCTAGTGTTTAATATACACATGTTTGTTTACAGTTATTGACTATTTTAATCGAGTAGGTATATTTGGAGAGGGTATAATGAATAGTTTATCAGATAATTTGTATTCATATATTGGATTAGGTGTGTTTACACTAGAATTAGAACCAACGATTAACCGATTAAATAATACATAATCTAATTATAAAAATACTATTTTCATTAAACAACATTCTAACTTTTCAGACTGCAACGTTTAAAAACAAAACGACATGTAAAATATGATCAAGCATCAAAGTTAATTAAGTTGTTAAAATGCCCCGTTTCCGTTCCGCACTGTGTCTGGACAATAGTTATATGAGTTCCCGGATAAGTTTTTGGGGTGTTTAAACTTGGCAATTGGTTAACGGTGCGTTTTGTTGCAGCGCAGCGTCGGGCGCCCGCGGCGGCCGGACCGCGGCTCGGCGATATAATTAACTCCACGAACTATCCCGCTAGGAATTTGCGTCAAAGCGTTAATAAATATAATTAAACTCTGGTTTAGAACTTCGACTAACAATATTCTCTGTATAGCGTAACTAGTGACTATGTACAACACCTCATCTTAACGGTAAGGGTAGTGTTGTGGGTTGTGTTAAGAAAGGAATGATTGAAATATTGCGAGATATATTTTTTAATTTACTGAACATAATATTATCAAATTAAAATGTTTTCGTTTGCGAATAAATAAATTAAGACGAGTTTCGTTTTCTGCATTCTATACGGCCAGTCGATTTCTTCCTTGAATTTTTCAATAATATTTACATTTTTTTTTTCAATAACCTTATTATTGTCCAATTATTTTTGCTTGTGTTCAAATTGAAACTGACTTCCCGTTACGCCATATCATCAAAACTTTCATACGGAAGATCTGATTTATACAGTTTATTCTGGTAATGATAAATGATAGATAATAATGAAGACACCATGTGAACGGGGCCCAAGTTAAGAACACGATATAGCTCTGCGGTTAGAGGATTTAATCGAAGCTTTAAATTCGCTGTGTAGTACGGTAAAGAAAATTGTTGTTAATATGTGGTCGAATGTTCGCGCGTTCCGAGCGAGTGGACACGCGTAAACAAAGCGAGTCTTTGTGAGATATTCAATGAGCAGCTTAATTGTTTCTTCGCCATTCCCTGCGGTGCGTTCGCCCCAGCGTAGCAGCGCTCGTAATCGTAAGCGGAAAGTAATCGGATGCAACCGATAATACACGATCACACAATCAAACATGTAATCGAAGAATATATTTTTAATTAATGATTTAATACACCAAATAAAATTTGGTATATAGAATTTCTTATTAGATATTGTGAACTTTTCACGCAAACCCAGGAAAGGGAAACAGCGTATAGATTGCAAATTTATTTTGTATAGACAGATGTACATGAAAAAAAAGATGTAAATGTTGTTAGGAACTGCTTCAATACAATGTTGCCGTGACTGGTAATCCTGAGTACATTTAGTGAACGCAAATGGCCCCCCCGCCTACATCCCGCTTCGCTTATGATTCGTGAATTTTTAATTTCTTTAAGAGGACGTACAGCTTTAACGGTGTTTTCATTTTTATGATTGTATCATTTCTATTTAGATATTATTGGTAGAGGAATAACTATTTTAAATGTTTAGACGCAGTATAAAGTTCAGCATTGTTTAGGTAAAGCAATGCTGGTTTTATCTTAGCTGTTTGTTAGCTTGGATTGCAGTTAATTGTTGTTACCTTTGGATTGCAAGGTGTATAAAAATTACAATTTATACATTTTTTAGTTAATAAGTTATAGGTATAACTTATTAACTTATATATATAAAATTATATATATAAAATTAAATTACATAAACTAAAAGTTATATAAAGTTAATTTATACAAAGATAAGTAATATAATGTTAAGTAATATAATGTTATTGTTTAAAAATTACAATTTATAAATATAAAATTTACTCCTACACGAAAACATCTATTAATAATTCTTATAGTGATTATTGGGTGTCATTGGGTTTTTCTAACGTGAAATTCCTAGTAGTGGTTCGGAGTCTGGATATGTGCCCGGTGTATGGCAATAGGCTCACCACGTATTCCATAGTGGGACGTAAA
>DWTO01004569.1:0-11433 GCA_018244755.1 Jemadia pseudognetus
ACACTGCTGTTATAAGGCAGAAATAGGTGTGGCGGTGGTGCCGCCGGAGTCGAACCACAGGGGGTTCTACCACCTTTATAATCATATACCTTTATAAGATAATTATAATACATACATACATGTCTTCACGTCAAGTCCCTTATGGGGTAGGCAGGAAGCACGTAGTGCCATATACCAAAATGAAAAAAGTACGATTAAAATAAGGACAATTAAAAATCTCTAATATCGTATTTGTCTGTAATTATCCGATAACTTTAACTAAAATTAACGTCAACTCGAACATTTTTTTTTTCTAAATATAACGAACGATACGTAATATCTGACCAACTCACCTGCACTTTGTGCCAATGACCATCGTTGAGATTGCTTCCAACCGTTATAATCTGAGCTCCACCGCCCAAATTGTATCTCAGCCGCAGAACCCCATTTACGAGTTTCAGCTCGAAAAAGTCATAAGTGCCGCCATCGTCAGTATACAAAAGCAGCCCGTTCGGCTGTTCCGTTTTGAATTCAAGTTCGAGTGTGCCGTTCAGGCCGGCGTTCCATTTGCGGAATTGCGAGTAAGGGTTCTGTTTGTCGAGAACGAACGCGAGATTCCTGTTGAAGGAGAGAGACAGGAGACAGAAGAGTAGATAACGCATCGTGCTCACGTCGTCCGCGGTCATGGCCGGCTAGAGCGGGGCAACACGTCATGCGACGCGTGACGTGCCGTGACACCTTTTCCGTTTCATTTCTCGAAAGCCTGCAACAAACAGACAGCTTGTTAATAAACTTGTTGTATGTATGGTTTGTATGAGCGTAACTACGAAATTGCACCTCAATACGGAACATCAAATCCAGAAATTGTAATGATCTCGTATAATCTTCACATGTCTACAGATTGTTTTTCATACGCAACTGAGCGAAAACTAATTTATACAACTATTATGTACATGTTAGAGTTTGCTAAACATGTTATAAATAAAAGAAGTAATAAGACGCACTAAATAAAAAATATATAAGCAACTACAAAGAAAATCATGAAATATACAAAACTAAAAAAAATCTAAATAACACGTGCTCATGAACTCTACGTGACGTATATACAAAGCGAAGATTATTTGTACTACACAGCCGACCGTAGTTGGCAGGTCTGCAGAAAAAAACGAATGGCTAGTCCGAACAATTGAAAAGAGCAGTTCTTTTTAAGTCATATCTACTGCTGCCAAGATTGCCGTGTAAGAGAAATAAATGTTTCCCGACAGCCGGGGCAGGTGGGTCGTCGAATGGCAGAAAGGCCGGATGCCGTAGCGTTAAAAGTAGGCCGAATAAAAATGATGTATAAAACCTACTATATTTCAAATAGAATTGATCTTATTAAAAAAAACTATAAATTATAACATAATAAAACAGAAATTAACTATGCACATACTATTTCATTGCAAATGTAAGTTCGAATTCAGAAATGGGTTATAGATCACTTCGTTATCTTTCATTTTCAATGAATCAAGTTACCGATTTTCGTTAAGTCGGATTGTAAGAAATTAAAATCTGACAAATTTACGATTCATTTGAATTTAGAGACGTTTTAGCGTTACGAAAAACGGAAACAAAATTACACGTAATAATATATAATATAGGTATTGAAGATTCAAATAAAATTTCAGTACTACCTCCACGAAACATTGGACAGAAATAAATGTGTTCAATTTCCTAAAACTATTTTGTAGTTAGACTCCATTTTAAAAGATGAATTTGAAAGTTACAATTGCTGAAGGTAAATCCGAACGTCCTCGTACGTGCGTTTCGTCAAAGGCCCCGGATAAAACTTTTCGACAGTTTAATATTTGTGGAGCTCCAAATACTGGACTAACTTTCGTTTTTGCAAACTTTACTTTTGTTCCCTTTTATAGTAACTACTTCGCCTCTACTAAACTCACGCTTGTATCAAATGCGAAAGCAAGAGAAATAAGATTAGTCAGTACAGCTTTAATTATTTTACGACGAAAATCTAAGCCCCTTCGTACGTATATATCCGATACACGGCGACATTTGTCTCCAAGCGACATCCGCGATACAAATCCATTGAGGTTCGTACACGTGTCGCGACGGCAAAATTTGTCGCGCGACTAGATTTGTATGGTGGATGTCGCTTGAAGACAAATGTCGCCGAGTATCGGAGACATGTGTAGCCTTGTGTACGGAGGGGCTAAGTCTCCGCAACGCAAGCAGCGAAAGGCGTCAATAACTTGGCATACATAATTCTTGATGCAATTACTAAGGACAAAATACACTATCCGATATCATTCCTCATAGAATTGCTACAGGGAATTGCTTGCTCATAGAATTGTGTAGAGGATTGATGGATGGATCTCTTCAGTAATCTTTTAGTTTCACAGAAAGGTTGCATAAAACAAAAATCTTGGCGCATGTCGTTTCCGTATTACAAGAATACTGGTCGCTGTATGAAGTCGCAAGAAATAAATAATAAAAGCAAGCATTATATTCGTCTTTAATAAACAAAACTAACTAAATAGACTGCCCCGTTGGTCGCGTTGGTTGCAATCGCAACTACCGATCATGAGGTCCTGGGTTCGATTCCCGGGTCGGGCCTTACAGAAATTTCTAATTTACGTTTTCTGGTAGTGGCTCGAAGTCTGCAAATGTGCCAGGTGTATGTATGTCACAAAAACATTTCTAATATTTACTTGAATTCGAATATACCTTATCCTATTATAGACGAAGCGGATTGTTTTGGGTCAACGTTGATTACATTACCACAGGGAATTGCCGATACGAAGTAAACAGGAAGTAGAATTTCCAACACCCAACAACAACGAGATACTTTGAGGGTCTCCATTTCAGGTCAATGATGTAAGGATTCCAGAAGAATTAACCCAACCCAGGATTGTGACAAACCAAGCATTGAGAATTAACAAAATAGATGAACGTACCAAAAATTATATTTCTGTAAAATCCCTTACGGTGAACGTTTTTACAAAACATATAAAGAGAAGAGCATAAATAGTTTAAATTAACTTTAAGATTTTTTAAACCATCCGATTTTACCCTTTACAAATATGCATGAAACTACAGCTATGATTGTCAACTCATCATTATTTATAATGACGGATAAGGATAACCATAATATTTATGGGGAACAATAGTTATTAGAAGAACAGTATAAAACTTGTATTTTCCCTTGGTGATTGTATGTAGTACGAACAAATTCATACCGAAGATTCCTGTACGATTCATACCAAACCAATACAGTATGCGGACGATAAGTACCTGAAATATACATTTAAATCTGCCGCATCTACTTAAAATTCAGGTCTACAACAATGGATCTCAGTTTCAAAACAGAGCGGCTCTCGGCGCATGTAGTTGGCAAACGTCCAGTTAGTTTTTCTATATCCATTGGTTCTTCCGATTATACTAGTTGGTTCTCACCGATTTCGATGATTCTCTTCCCGTTTTTCCCACGCTAGTTACCGGGTGAATTTTCGTGTTTTTCCATTAAGTTTTGTGCCAGTACCTGTAAGCTCGTCATCACTTTTAATATGCATATTGCGAAATAATTATTATTGGGTCTTTCTAACACGTAAATCCTTGTACTAGTGTATATTTCAGATTTGTTCCCGATTTATGACAATAGGCTCACCACCTGCTTCATAGTGGGACGTAAACGTAACCGATGAAACGTGGGAGTGTTCTGCATTCCTATGCCTACCTCTTCGGGGATTACAGGCGTGAAGTTACGTTTTTTACGTTACGTACCTATACTACTTATGTATATTTGGTTAAGCAAACTACAGTATCATTTCAAAATTCAGTGCACGATAATGAGGTGTTCAACTTCTTCTTGGCATCAAAACTGCAGATACGTTTCACCGGTTCTGGAGGTTTTTACCCAATTCTCGGTTTTTATAATGTCGTAAAAACGTCCAACTTAAACGTCTACTATTTTCGTCTGAATTTCCATCATACGCTCCGTGAATATCTTTTATATTTTTAATGGATAGTGTATTAATCAGATTAATAGATCAAGATAAAAAATTTGTATGATGATATTGATGAATGGTTCAGATATTTGACTGACAATGAGATTAATTGATGCTTTCTTTCTAACACAATCTTACTAAAATTATTTGGTATGAGTTATACACTTTTGGATAATTCGATTTTTGAACGTAACAAAAACTTAGTTCGTTATTATTTTTGCCTCTTCAAATTTCCTATCCGTTACAATATTTACATGTGAGATTATAAGGGAACACAAACTGTAAACATCAAAACCAGAGTAACTGCGTATACTGTAACGGCTTTATTTTTTTTATAAACTCCAAACACTCTCATACGTATATGAAACAACATAATATTCAATGTATGTCTGCTACAGTAAATATTGTAGAAAACAAATTGGATGAACAAGGCTCTAACAAACAAACTCAAAATATGAAAATATTTATATTACAACATACGCTCTAACGCATGTGTAGCCTACGCAAATATATGATTACAAAATTTGATGTTGTACCACCAAAAAAGCTACTAAATTATTAAACTTTTACGTATTCTTTAAACGTCTTACCCCAAAAAACTCACTATTCACATCCCACTCACACCTGAACAGTTTTCCGCTTCTCTACAAAAGCGGGAAGATTACGGCGTCAAATTTATAGACGCCGAACAAAATGGCTGCCTTAGGACGCCATAAAGAATAGGCGGGAAAACATGTCGCGCGCGGTACGCTGGCGCGTTCCCACGATACGTATATATGATCATACAATATGAATAAAATAGAAGCGGTTTAGAGATAGGAAGGAGCTCATGATAAAATAACCTAAGTTAGTTTTGTGTTAACATTTTTTTAATAAACTGATCTTTTCCCAAATTTTGTCGAGGTCGTCGCTACTTTATGAACTTTGCTATGCTTTGCTTTGCTTATGGGAACTTTTGCTATGAAATCAGTACACGATAATTAGTACTTACTTTGTACGTACATAGGTATGTACATATATCGAATGTACATTCCGCATTGACTGTCCTAAAATGTCTTAAATGGAAACTTTTCGGTACTAATATTTGTGCCACGATTAGCTTCATGAAGTGTAATAATTAGACGAGTAGGTATAAAATTAAGCAGTATGTCCGTCACATTAATAAAAACGAAACATCACATCCGTAGTCCCCAAAGTAACACCAAACTCGGAGTTAAACTCCGTACCAATGAGAATTTCAAATTGGAACAAAAAATTTAAGGTTAAAGAAGATAAAATCCAGGAGCTCTAATAAGTATTCGTAAGCACCGTAAGTAAATCTTAATAAAATTGTTCACCTGTAATGAAAGTTACAATGAAGAGCTATCGTGCGGTTGTCAAAGCATTATTAAAGTAAGCCCGCTCTATTTTTCTTTCTGCCCCAGCGTAGTAAACTGTAGTTATGGATATAGGTTAACGCAATGGCCCGGAAATAACTTGTACACATCGATGTAGTCTGCCGGCATTCAATACACGGGGCGCAGGGTTGAAAAATAAAAAAGAGTGCGATATATTCTGATTGAATCCGACATAAAGTATACGGTCCACTTGTATTATTTTATTTCGTTTACAATAATAAACGCTCACCTGTCACGTGTGACCTACTTGCGTTTTTGTTTGCATTTGGTAATATAATGCATGTAGGTGAATAATCTATTCCTTATTCATTCATTTACAATCTTTTATTCTTATAATAAGGCTACGTCATATGTAGTACACGAACAAAGGATTACGTTTGAAATTACATGTCGTAATATAAACAAGATCCTAGACATTGGACTAATGTTATTTTAACCCTATTATAACGAAAACGAAATTATAGGAATATTGAAGTAGGTAGGAATATTCAAGTTTGTTTTAGGTAAATTTTAAGTATTATGTCGTTCACGTGTAATATCCAAGCTTACAGTCTCGTTATAACATCACACATACGAGAACAAAATTTCATTTCCAAACGCTTACAATATTGACACATGGAGCCATCAGGTGTTCAATACGGAACGTGCTTCGCAAACGCCGCCTGATTTTTAATATTTCCGTACTCAACATGGGTTAATAATACCTGTATGAAGAGTGTGACTGTGACCTGTGAACTCAATCATAATCATTTGAAATTAGAATGCCAAAATTAAAAAAAGCGAAATATTAGTATTATAAAGTTTACGTTTCTAAACGAACCTGAAGGTGACATTTTATATCTGTGACACGAACAATGTTTTGTCTATAGGAGCGAAAATGCAAAGTGGCAGACTTCACTTCAGTCAGTATCATGCTACCAATGAGTATGTAGTGTAGTGCTTATTAATTTTATTGTTCGGATTTCCTTAACTACATTTGAATATGTTCCCGTAAATTGTTGTACGTGATTTTACAATATTACGTGACATAACCTCAAAATAATTGAACGTTGCGTTTTTCAATCAAGATAAAATGGGGGATCTTCGTAAATTTGTGGTGAGGAGTGCATTTAATGGATATTTACCAGACAGATCCGACTTCGAACTTGTCGTGGAAAAGATTCCCGATCTAAAAGACGGCGAATTTCTCGTTGAGGCGGAATACGTTAGTGTCGATCCGTATATGCGGTCGTTTGTTAGCGACACTGTTCCGTACACTCAGTTCGGCTTCCAAGTTGGCAAAATTATCAACAGCCGGAATTCCGGTTACCCTCGAGGGATGTGCGTAGTATCGCACGTGGGGTGGACCGATCATGTTGTACTTAACGAACAACCAGATCACATTTTACATATTGTGCCATATCAACCCGATGTGGGCGACCTACCCGTTTCACTGTCTATTGGTGCCTTGGGAATGCCGGGTATTACAGCGTATTTGGGATTATTGAAGATCTGCAAACCCAGAACAGGTGATGTTGTTTGCGTAACAAGTGCAGCGGGAGCCGTTGGATCGTTGGTCGGGCAGATTGCGAAACTTAAAGGCTGCACTGTAATTGGATTTGCTGGTTCTGATGAGAAAGTACACATGTTGATCAATGAGCTGGGTTTTGATCATGTTTACAATTACAAAACCGTTTCAAATATCAGTGAATGTCTATCGTCTGCGGCACCAGATGGTGTAGACTGTTATTTTGATAACGTTGGTGGTAAAATATCAGATGACATTTTGAACAATATGAAAAAGGACGGAAGAGTGGCCGTGTGCGGATCTATAAGTACGTATGGTGCGAAAGATACTTCCAGCAATAAGTGGAAGAAATCGAGTTCAATAAAAATCGAATCGTTTGGGTTCACACAATGGAAAGAATCAGAGAAAACGAGTTCCTTAAAGCAGTTGAAGGAGTGGCTTGAGAACGGTGATATTAAAGTGAAAGAAACTATAACAAATGGATTTGAAGAACTCCCTAACGCGTTTATAGGAATGTTGAAAGGGGAGAACATTGGAAAGGCTATTATTAAAGAGTGATTCATATTGCTTTAATAGTTAAGTTCAAATTGTGTTGCAGATGCTTCGGACAAGCAATCTTTATGATATAGGAAACGTTGTTTATTTCGCCCGAAGGCATTGTTCATTAAGAAACTTTGTTTTACAAATAATGCTTTTCTTATTACATTTTTGACAATGTAGTCTATAGTTATAAAAATTATACATTCGACTATTTTATACGTAATTTGAAAGGAGTCATCAGTTTTTGTAACGTTTATTTATCGCAGATAGCAATATTGTCGAATAATTCTGATTTAACTTTGATTTTGTGTTCCATAGATTTCGATATCTTTCACTGTCTATGTACCTACGAGTATGTTGCAAAATGAATGTAGCACCAAGGCGCATGATCGTTACGGATACATACAGAATCTCACTTCAAATGTCTTATACGTAGTCATATTTCATACAATGACATGATACTATTACATATTCATGTTTGAGAAATCTATACAAAAAACTTGAAGAAATCTACGAATGTAAAAGTTTTAATAAAAATTTACTTGTTTCAATTCGGTCACTTGAAATTTCAATTAACACATAACCTTCAGTTTTCAAAAATATTTTTTATCTAAGCCCCTATTCTATAAATCTTTATACATTTTGAAAGCATGCATTTTAGAACGTCAATGTACCTACTATATATATAGTAAGAAGTAAAAATCGGGACTAGACCAAACGTACATTCACATTTAGCCGCATGTGGCATGAGGCATGCATGCCTCCAACATGGCATCGTGAGCGCGAGAACGAAAAGCACTACGCGACATTAAGCATTTCAATCTCCTCACTTTGCGTTTGAATGTTCGAAAGAAAAACAAACGCTTCGCACAATCCGCCTAAAAGCTCTGAAACTTTTCTTTGGAACACAAACAATGGGCTCCCACCTGCACCTGCAAGTGGCACTCGCGTGACGAGACGTACAGACAATTTTAACTTTACGAGTCGCTGATCCATTAACGTGTGAAGTCAATGACCCTTTTCTAAGTCGAACTCTAGAAAGTTCTAAAAGTCTCTCCATCGTTATATCTCGCGATCTAAACACGTAAAAATCAAAACCGTCTTTTGTTCTTCGTCTTCTCTGTATGTATTTAAAACTACTTGATATAAAAATGGCTAATTTTACTAATGCTGCGCTAAGTCTCCTCAATAATTCCAATTGGCTAATTTTCTTTGGTATTCCGTGAACGTAAACATTCGATATTTTTTTACATTTATAGGATTCTGAGAGTATCCCACCATGACTTAAGGCGCTCCCAACCTCGCAGTATATGAACATTTCTATCTGTGGTTTGTTATATTTCGTCGTTCCGCTGATGAGTCACGGGGCTTCGCGCCATTCGATCACCCCCTTAAGGCTGGGGCAAACACACAACACGTACGCGACGTTAAACATACCCATATAACGGGACTCGTAAATTGAAAAGAGTGTGCTTTATGTCACGAACAGAGACACGACGAAAACTTTAGGAGTATTAGAATCGAAAGACAAAGTCAACGAAGACCTAAAACAAAAAGTGCTCTCTCGACTGTCAATGTTTTCTAGAAATTTCTATACCCAATACTATTTTGACACATAATAAAATTATCAATAATAATAAACAGATAATCATCACCTTATCTTATCGCACTTCTGGACCTCGGTCTTCTTTATCGAGGCCTGTCCATTTACTGTCTTTATAGTACACAATTAAAATATACAAATTGTGTAAGAGCATAGTCATATTTATTTATCGGAAGCTGAGAAGCAAAGGGAAGGGCACAATAGTCCCATAAGAGCAAACGTATGGGTTAAATCATGTCGTTTCTTATCTCGTTATTATGTACCAGTAATACATTTGCACGTGATATAAATCAGCTGTCCAATATAACTCCCAAGACATATCTAGATGACCCGAGCACATACAGTATAATTTATCGAGACATTTACTGCCCCGAGATAATGCTGGTACATTGTAAGTTCTATTACCTAGTTCTGCGTGATAACTTTATAAGATAAGACCTCAGAATTAAATTTTTTATACTAGGTACGGAGTCCATTGTTACCTTTCGAAGTGACTTGCAGGCTTGGGTGATCGTTAGACGCGTGTGGTGTTAAATTTGATGAGTTTTTGAGACGGTGAAGCAGTTACTCGGAGTCTGGATATGTGCCCGGTGTACGGCAATAGAATTACCACCTATTCCGTAGTGGGACGTAAACGTAACTAGCACAACATGACAATGTATTTTTTCCCGCCATTCCTCCATTGCCCAAAAGCCCACCAAACATGTCGATTTAACCGTAACTTAGAGAATATTCTTACATGTTTCAGTTGATGACAGTACCTTTGCTGAATTACTAAAGCCTTTTATATATACTGCTGAATAGTGCTTACTCTATTGTCTGTCTACTATAATATGAACCACCTGAAACACGTGGTCTTTAAAACAAGATACATACATATTTAGGAATAACTAAACCTCTATTGTGCCACAATAATAAAAATACTTTCGCCAATTTTCTTTAAATTCGAATACATTAATACATTTAATAAATACTTTCACGCTGTTTATTTTTCAATTTTAAATTTAATTTCTTGAATACGTAATTGCTGAGCACAACAAAGGGTGGGAACGTTTGCATAATACATATTTTCAATTAGCGTTTTATCTAAAGATTTACCGTAACACCGTATCGTTAAATTGTTTCCGCTTTGTTCTTCTTATTTCATATGCGTATTCATTATTCCTTTGTTTCATATTCTCTTAATTCTTTTTAAAACAACCCTTTATGGTATTTTAAGAAAAAAAATATTCGTACTTTACACAATTTAGCAGTACTTCTCAGATATAGCGAGAATAGCGGTTAATATAACTTAAAACTATTAGTACAATGAATATAAATTACTTAATAAGTTATTTTAATAAGAAACACCATGACCGCCTCTATTCTGCAAAATGAGTTTCTTTTTACTTCGTACAATTGTATCACTGGTACGGATTCGCAGCAAAGGTAGAACATACAGACAAATTCTAAAAGAATAAAAATGTGTAATATAAAATTATGACAATGACACAAAAAACAAGCCAAGTTAACAATAAGAATAAATGTATACTCATAACAACGGAAATGGTTAAAACGAACTACGTTGTAACTTAAAAACTGTACAAAGCGAAAAATAATTAAAAATGTAACATCACGCCTGTATCCCCGAAAATGAGCTTATTGCCATACACTGGACACATTTCTAGACTTCGAGCCGCGAGTTGAAAATCTAAATTAGAAAAATCCCATAGTGCCTGATCCGGGATTTGAACCCAGAACCTCCTGATCGGCAGTCGCCCTTTAGACCAACCCGACCAAACAGGCAGTCAACAGTGACCAGAATGAAATAAAATGACAGTTGATGATAATTTAGTTCAGAGGTATAATTTAAAATGTGGCTATATTTCCGTATTCAAAATGTCAATTCCGCGTAGGTATAACTTTTTAACGCAATCTTGCATATTGGATCGTCTCAAATAAATCTAGACAGTAGATGTTGACACGGATAAGTATTGGAAGAAGTTGGATTGGAGTCAATCTCAATTTTAGTTTCAAAATTACACAAAGTTGTATTGAAGTCTGTTTTCCTTTATTTAATATCGGGTTCCTTTGCAATTCCTTTGCCGTTCCGGCTGTATCGCTTTGATATAGTCTGCCGGAAAACAAAGGAGAAACGAAATAGATGCTCATTCAACTGTTCGAAACCTTATTTCTGTAATCCCAGCGAACAGTTGAATTAGTTGTTGGTTTTGACTCTACTTACCTGTTGACAAATACCCATTTTGTTATTAAACGTATGTTTTAAACCTATATTTGTAAGTATGTAAGTATATGTTGTAAGTGCGACTGACAATCAGGAGGTCCCGGGTTCGATTCCCGGGTCGGGCACTATAGAATTTTTCTAATTTAAATTTTCTAGTAGTGTCTCGGAGTCTGGATTTG
>DWTO01004570.1:0-11433 GCA_018244755.1 Jemadia pseudognetus
TACTCATACATATATACTGCATTTATGTACCAACATTTATAATGTACAAATATATACATCATAGTAATGCATTATGTAAACTTAAAACGCTAAATGCATGTTTCGAACACCAGCAGCTCTTAACAATAAATAATCATTCCTAAGCAACTTTTTATTTAGGCATATTCAATACAAATCTGAATTGAAGTGCACACATACAAACTGCCTGCCACAACTGGCTGTTGATATGATGTAAATAAATAAACAAAATGTAAATTAAACGCCTTTAATCAACGACATACATGTAGGTACTGATTCGAAAAATTTGCATCATTAAAAGTCAATTGAATTTACTTGTTTTTATTTCGACGGGAAGCTCGCCCGCTGTACTACGGGCGTCGGTCATCATTTTGATTTTGCGCGTATACATGTAAAATATCGAGATTTCGTACAAAATATTATTATATATATTATTATTATTATTACGTAATATATAAATTATTTATAGTTGATTATTGACTGGCAGCGGTTGGATGCAAAGAGCTGAAGACCGATCTCAGTGGCGTGCTATTGGAGAGGCCTATGTCCAGCAGCGGACGGAGATAAGCTGATGATGATGATTATTGACTGCTCCGTCGGTCACGTGGCTGCAAGAGCAACTGCTGATCGAGAGGTCCTGGATTCGAAACCTGGGTCGGGTACTATTGCAGTTTTCTAACTTAATAATTCTAATTAAATCTTCACCTATACCATGATGGGACGTGCTTCCTCTCCGAACATTACAAGAGTGACGTAATGTAATTTTAGTCATGCTCTTTTTAGTGTGGAATAAATGTAATATTTTATTGTATATAAAAACCTTTTGTGATTAAGATCAATACATATTATCCGTAATACTAGTTAATACCTATATTGATCAACTAGATATTGGCTAATAGAGGAGTCAGAAATCTCCGAAACCGGCGCGTATGTATGGAGTGATGAATGTGGAGGAGGCGCGGCAGCTCTTTGAGGTTAGAGGTATTTGGCACTCGGTGCTCTCTGCTTACCCCGTAAGGGGTATGTCATACTATTTCATGCAGTTTATGATAATTATCTACATCAGAACATGTAAAAAAAAATCTTTACGCATTACAAAAAAATACATTAAATGTACAAAACACGACTTTGAAAAGCTTACTGAAGGATTTATCTGTAAAAATATCTGTAATCATAAAATACTCCGCGATAGGGACGTTTAACGATCCATTTTTTTTCATTAAGCTGTACGTCGCAGTACGTATTGGCACTAAAGCTTTAGTACGGTAATGAGGTTCCCAGTTTCAAATGGGTTGCATTTTATTTATACAAAGAATACATACATATGTCAGGCATTTGCCTGCCGCAGGTGTTGTGTGACATGTCACACAATATTGAACAGATTTTACGAGCGTTTTATTAATATTTTCGCTGCTTTTATGCAATTGTACAACGTGAATTTTTCGTTACTAAAACAGCTCATTTATTTAAAATTTTAATGATAATAGGACTGCAATATGCGACACGGTGTTCAAAACGAAAACTACAAAATTTATTTTTTATACAAATATTCAAACAGTCTCCGTCAATAACAAGGCGAATAATGGAAGTTTTTATTTCCATCCTCAGCGGAACATTTCCTTTCCAATATAAAATCAAATATTAAAAGCGAATCCTGTCACCCGAGCCAGGTACAATTATCGCAACAAACTGATCGGCGCTAACTAGCCGACGTCGCTCAAAATATTGCTGATTCGAATAAAAAAACTGATTGCTATCCCACTTTGATGTTGTCGGAGGAAATGGGATCTGCTTCCGATCCGCGACAAAAGGGAATAATCTCCTTCCCGGTTTAGGGTTCTGTGAACATATTGATGGAACCGATGTAACTGATGCGTAAAATGACGCTCTCCTTACTTAAATCATAAATATAGATTAGTGATATATGGTAATTACCTAAAATTAAGACAATTGTATAACTACATAGTAACTACATAGTAAAAAAATTTTTTCAACAGAAAATATCTTTTCAATTTTGATCAATTCAATCTTATCGATATCAATTCTTATCAAACACCAAAACGATAATCGGTACTCATGTAAAAACTAATAATTATCAACCTATTCCAGTCCAATTGTGGCCATAGGCCTCTTCCGAGGGGTGATACCCATAACGCCCAAGCTGGACTGGGATCGCAGAGCACGACCTCTTGCACCGCCAACTCCAACTCCGCCCCGACACGCTAAAAACGAAACGGTAAAAACCAATAACGCATCTACCTCATACCCAGTTGAAAGCCATACCAGCCGAGGACGTCCAACGAAACATTATCAAAACAATGAAGGAGTAAAGGTACAAATAGGAAGCACGTCGAAGTGCACGACATGAGACTAAACGCAGTAAGCACAAAACACAACTGTCCTCATTCGGAACCCATTGTATGTACGGCGGAGGGCGCTTGACTCGTTTTTAAATTCGCCCGTGATTGCCAAGAGCGCAGGTAGCGTCATTCGGCTGAAGGGCCCGGTGTCGACTTCTGACCGTTTGGAGTGCTGATCTAATTTGCCGAATCGCGGAAGCATATGAAATTTAATCGATCCGCCTCAGTGGAAATGGGTCTCGTGCGGTACTATTGTTGAGATTCGTTCTGTGACGCTGACGGCTTAACTAGTTCTGGTAATGTTGTTTTGTGACTAACTTCCCCAAGTATCTTCCATAAGGCAAGAATAAAAAATTCTTAAGCACAGGAGACATTGATAAAACCTTGAATTGTTTCACGTAGCCAAGCATAAATAGCAGTATAACTACAAAGTATAGTTGTTTAGCAGTTTACAGTTTAATTTTGATGTCAATAAAGACTGACGTGGTACTATTCGGGGCCAAATAAATTACTATATTTCGGTTAGTATCCTATTTAGTCATTGTTAGCTAGATGTTCACAATTAAGTAAAACAGTTTAGATTTGTGATTGTATTCAAAATTACACTTCAAATACGAATTGGATTGTTTTTATTTCCACTGACTGTGGTGTTACAGGTTACCTGGTTTACATACCAACATACAATACAAATACGTTATACTTATATATTACATACATACCTGTCATAAAACATACTTTTAACATAATAACATTCGTACATTTCTATGCACACGGTGCCAAGCTGCGCTTTCTATCCAACACATGTTTTGCTAATTATTCTGATGGACCGCCCCTGGCCATCGCGTGTAGAACTTGTCGCAAAATTTGAGCGTTTCAATTCTATCTCAAAATAATATATCACACCTGAAAGTGTTGCAACAAAGGCTGTGTGTGGTGCGAATGCTTCACTTGGATTGGAGCTAATTATTCTGATGGACACATCTGTGCCGTTCATTGCCGCGGGCAAATGAGCGAGGCTGCCCCTCGAAAATGTATGTACGTTGTATGCTCCGAAGCCCCGTACGTGTGATAATAAAGCAAATTGAAAAACAAAAATACATTTCTCTGTACAGAATTTTCGAATGTTACATAACCAGTAGGAGTTGGATCGGAACTCGTTAGCCTTACACATTCGTCTAATATAATGCTTGGAAATGTCCGCATTACTACAGTGAATCTTAACACGTAGTACAACACGGCGAAAAACATGATAGGGCCTGCATCGATTAACAAAATTACTTATTCAAGAGATGTTCTTTATCTAATCTGTATTTAAAGTTAAACATTTGATGAGTCAAAACGAGTATTTGATCCTAAACATAAATTAATCAACAAAACATTCAAGAATTATTGACTTAGATTCTACTATTTAAAATTTTTGCATTAGATCTAAAATATAAAAATTAGTGACGTAATTGTTTTAAAACGGCATATTAGGCTTGAAATACGAAACATGACCCCCGTAATCGGGTAAAAGGTAAAGGTAAAGCTGAGGAGGGTAGTGCACTCCTACGTTTCACCAGTTACGTTTACGTCACAACGTGGAATTAATATAAAAAAATACATAATAAATATAGGCATCAGAAAGGGAAATGTAAATATATTAGCAGTAATTATTCTGATGGGCACATCTGTAGCGCTGCGTATGAACACACCGTGGCATCAACTTCCATATTTCCATTTAAATAGAAGTGAATCCTTAAAGGAAATAACACGAAATCTGTGACTCGCGTCGGCACTCGAATAGGGAAATGTGAACGCGACACGTGAATTGGTGCTAATTATGAATACGCCGATAGACGTACGATATACGTAGGTACTGACGCGGACGAACCAAGTGGTCCAGTTACATGCTAGAATATTTCCACATTATATTCATTAGACAACACTGTTTAAAACATTTCAAGCTTTGTAGAAAAGATATAACGAAGATAACATAGTCTATTTAATTTTGCATTTTGTATAAAACAACACACGAATGCAACATACGACGGAGTTAATTATCCTGATGAACACATCTGCTCCGCCGCAGGAGATTGATCACGCCGAGCTTTATATCCCGAGTAAATACATGACATTGTGACGTGGTTGGCACGTAACCATTGTTGTTACATCAGCAACGAATTAGCAAATTTGTTTATACTATACGTGATTTGAAACAAAACATTTATTTACAAAAAATTGTACGAGAGTCCATACCAAATTGTGTCCGCGATTTCGTGACATGTATGAGTTTCATGCATTTTAATTGTCACGCATTGTATGTTCATACAATGGACATCTATTTGAAGTTGTGTGGATAATAAGAGTATGTTAATTTTGATATGATTTATTCGTATTTCGTTTTGAATGTACCTATTATTATTATTTTGTATATACTCAACATTTCTCAGTTTGATATCAGGTCCAACGGTGGGATGTTAAATGGTTTGATGACAATGTTTATGTGGATGTGTCATACGTTTACGATAGTAAATTCCACTTTACTACTTCGCACGACCGTCATATACATATTAACCCAACAATAATTCCCACAAATTGTCGTAGCGTTATAATATGAACAAAATAACAAGAAATAATACATCAATTCATGATACTGACAAAGGCACATAAAAATTCAATAGCCGGAGCCATTATCGCAGCAAGTCAAACAAAAATCAGGGTTTGCGAAAATACGTACGTATAATTTTTTTCTCCTCCCCTCTAACAGAACGTTTTCCTACGTTATTTCCTCTGTAGTCACAGGTGAGATTTATCTTCGGATAATTGGATAAAGAACGCGTTTGCGAAAAGTGATACGAGGTGGAAGAAGTCGAAGGCGAAGGGGTGGTGAGGGGCATGATCTGTTTGAAATAGTAGACCGTTACTACAAATATTTATTACGGATTGCTTGATTTCGACGCCGGTCATATCGCACGTACTAATCAAATTTAGGGAATTCAACCAAAGTTCTAGAAAATACATAGAATAAATAATGATCAATAATGAACACTAAATATTCAAATGTTTAATTCTTGGAATAACTCAGTCGCGTGGGTGCTATTTGAGAGGCTTAAGTCCAGCAGTGGACCAGAAAAGGCTTATGTTAGTAACGTAGTATACGATTATTATTATAACGATTACGCTTTAAAAAAATAGGATTTGTCATAAGCCTAAACGCACTCATTTATCATTTATTTATCACCATTATAAACATTAGTAATGTATTTGACATTACTACCCTTAAAACAATATTGAAACATGTTAAAACATAGTACAATAAAAATACCAGTTAACGAAACGAATTTATTCCACAATTACAAATTTAATTTTGCAATAGTATTTGCACGAATTACGTAAATAAAACACACGTTAATTTCAGATTCACGACAATAAGTGTATTTTAAACAAATATTTTTTTCCATAAGTGGTCCCCAATGGACAACAGCGTAGACGGTGCTAGAAGCTGTGTTCTGCAATACTTGAACCGCATGCCCAGCGTGGGGATCATGGGCATAGCACCTCAGGAGGCCTACATCTAGCAGTGGGCTGTAATAGGCTGATGGCAATGATGATGACAGTGATGTATGATGATGGTTGGCTGTAAACTTTTTTAAGGATTCTCTGTTACGTGTAGGTCTAGTTTAGATCTGGAGGTCTGCAGCACGTTGTCTCAGTACGTATTTATTAGCTTCTTTTATAGTCATTGTCAGTCACTGTCATGACCTCGCTGCTATCGGCGGGCTCATGACCTCGGGACTGTCCCGACAAAACTATGGTTACAGTTGAGCTGGTATATAATTTAACCTTTAAAATTTATGTTACCTTTCACAAGGTATATTTAAATAAAACATATTTTTGCAAGAATCTTACATTACTCACAACCGCAGTTAATAAAAATTTTAATCATAAAAACTAAAGCGAATTTTCATTCAAAACTATCACACAATCAAAAGGAAAAAACCCTAAAGTTTAATGCTGAATTTGGACCAATAATAATTTTAAGATAACTTCTCAGATTGGCAAATCGATATATCCACCAATAATTACGTTCAACGTGCGAGATGTTATAAGCCTCTCGTGAATTACTTCGCGACACAATAACTAAATCTAAAAACGTAACGAAAAACTGCAGGGGCTAAACAAAATGCGGCCAAGAGTGATATAACTTTCGACATTTGAAGTTGAAATAGTACTACTAATTCACATATGGCCGGTGGGAAATCGGCTAAGTGTAAAACGGCCTACTTGTGCAGTTGGCGCCGCGGGAAGGAATTCTATTATTAACTTACAAAAATAATATACGAGTTTTGTTTTTAGTACATTGCTCAAGCGCGTGTCAACTGCTAGCGGTTTTTCCGTCCCATATGAAAGTCGCTAGTGGCGTTTATAACATGGATCAATTTCAAATTCACAACTAAAACATCATACACGTGCTTTTCCGCGTCTGGACTGGTAGCACTTCTAAGGTTAATCTGGGGCAATATGTAGTTCCAAACATACCATAGAAATATCGACATACTCTTAGACAATCTATGTCTGCACACAAATTTTTTTCTTAGGCGATCACTCAAATTAAGCTAATATACATAGATCAATGCTACGAACTTGTCATGACGATAAAAATAGTCATTTATAACTAATATCGGTTTATAGTATTATTGAATAATAACCACTAAAAGATATATTAAGGAATAATTATTATTCCTTAATATATCTTTTAGTGATGCAAAATTTAAATATTCATATATTTCTCTCCATTCTCTATGATGCTGGCTTTCTCGTGATATTATAAATTAGAATCTCTACATGTAAATGTACATACGAGTAATAGGTTCTTTAAAGTTGATTTTAATACAGTGTCGCAGGGGTCACTGCGAATCTGATAACTTAGCACCTAGTACGTTCAATCCCAGTACGCGGAATATGTACTACTCAGTATTAGACTGAGTACAATATTTGAAATAAATTCAACACAACATTCAGGATATACAGACAACACGACGATCAAGATACATAACAAATATATTATAGTTACAAATATATGATATATAATATATACAAAATACATATAAGAAAATCGTATAACAATTATGTAATAAAAAGATAGGCGTGCAAGTAAATATATACAAAACATCAAAAATTTGTGACAAATACAAGACTATGAAGGAGACGTCTACTTTAGAGACACGGACAAACAGAACTGCATGTGCATGTATTAGAGTTGTTATTGGCCGCAATTTTTCTTTTTTCTGGTATCTCATTTCAAACTAATTAAAAGTGTATTTAATTCATAGGCCATATTTAATACTGATTGTTATGCGGTTACATTTTAATACGAATTAGCTACATTTTAAGTATACGGCTATTAGTTGGTGTGTTTTGTAATTTTTTTTAAATAAAACATTCAGGGGCAGCTTATAAGCATTGTTTTTTTTATAATTCAACAAGTACATTCCTATAATAAGCACTCATATTAAAAAATAAGTATGCAATGTTACAACGAACAAAAACGTCACAGAACTTAGTAACACTTACAAGAGACAGTGTAAAAAGAACGAATGAAAGGGTGCATCACCATTTTTTGATTCGAAATTCGAAGCGAAAATTCAAACTGGGCACATCACACAGAAGCGATGGCTGATCCGTCCCGCGAGTGAATGAGTGATTTAGAAATGTATTTACAAAGAGAAGCCCAAACAGGGAAAGGGTTAGCATGGCGTGTTTCAGGAGCGTGAATAATTCATACATATTTTTGTTTTACCTTGACCATTTCACGTAATGCGAGAGCCAGCCACAAGCAGCCGTCCAAATCCGTACTTAACACCGAGCAATTTTATAGGCACTTAGTTAAAGCACACCACTCTTTGTAAATGTTTATTTTATTGTCTTCGTACGTAGTTCAGGATGATAGCGGGCCCTGAAAATTAATTACAGCGTTAACTTTCACTCTTCAAAAATACTCAAGTTTCTCTTCGCAATACACTTTCACGGATCGATTTAACATTAATGGACAATTTTATAATTAAACTTTCTAAACCTTTAGATTTAATAGTAATTACATTAAATATCATTGTTTCATTCATCTGCTATAAATGTTCATAGAATAGTGTGATAAACGTTATACTGTGTATTAGATGTAAATGAGACAAAAAAATCACAGGTTTTACGTTTCAGAAAAGTAAATAAAAAAAGCGTAGAATTTTTGGTTACCAGTAACCAATTCTTTTTGCAGCGCTTTCAAAGCATCGAGCCCTGAGGGGGTATTAGTCTCATAATAAAGTTGTGACATGGAATTAAAGCCGCTGCTGCCCGCCCCTCATAAAAGCGGTAAGTGTAACGTTTAGACTTAAAGCAGTATGAGCGGCGGCGGGTTAAATCGACAGTGTAATAGCTAACCAATTTAGTTCGCTCCGGTGTGGATATTGCCATGACTTTTTTTTTCTCCTTTTAAGCAAGATTCGAGTTTGCTCTACGGAATTAGTTTACGTCGACGTTTGAACCGATATTCCTCTAAAGAAGTTAAGGCGATGGCAGCGTGTAATTCGTACAACGTTATACAAACAAGCCGGGGATGAAATGTTTTTATTTTGTAAAGTGTTAGTGATTTTTTTTCATTAACTCGAATTGTATTACATTTTGTTATGTTGATCAAAACGGATATATTGTGGATAAAGAAACGATTCAGTTTAATCAAAAAGGTTTCTTTAGGTTCAGTTGTATTCAAATACATTTTTATTTTATAATTTCAATTTCGCAATAGGTACGCCTATGTAGGTACTTTTTTAGATCATAGTACCTACTATAAAATTTACCAATGGGCCTAAAATTGTGCTACTATTATAAGAAGCCAACGCATATACAGATGTCTGTAATAACTTAAAAAGAAACTAAACTATTGAAGAAACTGTCGTATACTAGCGATACTAGTATACTAGCAATTTTCTAGACATTTTGTCTGAGTTCTCATTCTATTACCCGCTTAAATAATTAACAATGAATTATAGCAAATAACTTTCGATTGAAAGAAACACATGCATCATAGTAAATATTAAGTATCTTCTTAGTATTGCACTTGAACGAGACATCACGTTTACTACAGACAGCTTATTCGACTCTAATATGCTTAACTCTAATATGCAATATAAAAAAGGTCAGATACATTTAGTAACTGAATTAAAAACATCATGCAAACATCGACAAGAAACCGTTGTAACGTAGCTCCTGTCATTTACCGGCGAGTTTGAGGAACGGCGAAAATAAAATAATCAGGGGGCGCAGCGATTAGAGCCAAGTGCGAGGAATAATTGCTCGGCGGGTTGGGGGAATTCCCGATTGCGAAAAATTTGTTGCAAAGCAGCCAAGGACATCCATTCCGAGGGTCTAATTACACAACTTCGCGACAATACCTCGTCGAGTGGAAAAATTTTGTCCCTTTAGCTGATCATTGGTTCAGAGTTACCGGTACTATGGTGGACATTGCCCTCTTAATAGTGTTAACGACAACTTTGTTTAGACATTTTATTTGGTAACAACTACAGAAATTGCTGTCCCATAGATTTATGCAGGTCACATTCTATTTCATTGCGTGTTTACTCTGATTTATTTGTAACAATATTGAAATTCCAATATGTTTTTACGTAGCATGGGTAACATTATACATGCAATCCCGCAAGAGCCAGCCAGGCTTAGTGGTCTGGCATGAGTGTAGTCACTCAGCTACGTTTACGTCGCACTGTGCAATATGGTGAAGCTATTGCCATATTTGTTTACCTACTGTTGCATATAATTTCTTTCCAATTACAATACTAAAGTTATTGGAATATAACTGAAGATATATAATATATATTTCAAAGTATAACATGTAATTTGTCTCAATTATATGTTAAATTCTTTACACTTCCCACTTAATTATGTTTCTCACAAAGAGTGAAGAAGGTAACTGAAAAAACTCACAGTTAATGTTCGTGACACCCATCCGATAGTTTCGCAGATTTATTAATAGGATTTAAGTACTTAACCAGCCACATACGAGTACATACCTCCCACACAGCTGCTGCTAAGTTTACAACATACAAAGAGCTTTAAGTTTCCAGACAAGGTGCTATAATAATGTACAGTATAACAAATTTGGCATTGGCGTAAGTAGTGTAAAAGAAAGTTTCATAAGTTGGTATACCGCTTACGTAAAAACTGTATGTACGATGCAAACTTCACAGCTCGCTGTAAACTTGAACAATACATGTTTGAACGGCGTGATGTTTGCCCAAATTCTCAAAGTGGACTTAGCAATAGAAATTAGCGACAATATTTGGGTCTGCGGCCCTAATTATTATTACAATGCTGAATATTGTACGTTGTCACTAAACACAGGCATTAGGAGGCATTATAAATTCAATATGTACATCGGTTTGACTTTACGCGGTGCCTACGCGCGTAAATGTGCCCGCGGTGAGCCCGCGGAAGAAGTTTAACGGGAGTTGAGACGTATTAAAAATGTAAAATCTTGCAGGATGTGGCACAGTAAACATTGACGTGGAGAGGTAAGGTGATGTTAGCGGCCGTAGAATATAAATAATACAGAAATGACATACGTAGTAGAATACACGTTTAAAGTTGTAAGTACATGTATGTTACGATACCAAGAGCTAATTAATATATAAATAATAAATAAATAAAATAGTTCAAAACTTCAATGTTGAAAGGACAGCGTAATTTCAACAAATCAACAACAAGTTTAGTTTCTATAGCTTAGTGAGGTCTTGACTCACTGAGGGCACTGTCAAAGTATAATCAAATGTATTATAATAATGTGGTTTACTGCATCTTGTCGCATGACTGCGACCGCTACTGCCGGTAGAAAAGTCCTGGATTCAAATCTCGGGCCGGGCATTATTAGATTTTTCTCGTTAAACTTCCTAGTAGCTAGTTCCTCGAAGCGTGGATTTGTGCCCGGTATAGGACAATAGACTCACTTCCTAGTCCATAGCGGGACGTAAACATAACTGCTGAAACGTGGGAGTGTACTACACTGTGG